>CM038681.1:470249512-470440704 GCA_021605205.1 Aegilops longissima
ACTAGTAGGCATGGGTGTAGACATACCTTTGCACTCTTGCATATTGAACTTCTTGAATAAGTCCTTAGTGTACTTCGTTTGAGAAACAAAAGTACCTTCCTTAGTTTGCTTGATTTGCAACCCAAGAAAGAATTTGAGTTCACTCATCATTGACATCTCAAACTTCTTCGACATTAGCTTTCCAAACTTCTCACTAAAATGAGGGTTAGTTGATCCAAATATGATATCATCAACATAACTTTGGCATACAAATAATTCTCATTAACCCTTTTAGTAAAAAGTGTGGAATCAATTGTCCCAATTTCAAATCCCTTTTCAAGAAGAAACTTGGTCAAGCATTTATACCAAGCTCTAGGAGCTTGTTTAAGACCATAAAGAGCTTTGTGAAGTTTGTAAACATGATTGGGTTTCTTAGGATTGATAAAGCCGGGAGGTTGTTTAACATAAACTTCCTCCTCTAATTCACCATTTAAAAAGACACTTTTAATGTCCATTTGGTATAAGGTGATATCATGGTGATTAGCATAGGCAAGTAAGATGCGAATGGATTCAAGCCTAGCAACGGGAGCATAAGTCTCACCATAGTCCATACCTTCGACTTGTGTGTAGCCTTGGGCGATTTAGACGTGCTTTGTTGCGAACTACTTGTCCATCTTCATCTTGCTTGTTGCGAAACACCCATTTGGTACCGATGATGTTGTGGTTGTTGTCGGGCTTCTCAACCAATGTCCAAACTTGGTTTCTCTCAAAGTTGTGTAGCTCTTCATGCATAGCATTTATCCAATCTGGATCTTCCAATGCTTCTTCGACCTTCATAGGTTCAATGCTAGAGATGAAAGAATAGTTTTCACAAAAGTTAGCTAAACGAGTTTTAGAGCGAGTGATTCTCCCGGTTTGAATATCATTGTATATTTGCTCTACGGGATGGTCTTTAGAAATTCTTGCTCGAACTCGTGAAAGCTTTTGCTTGGGTTTTGGTTGAACATCTTCTTCATCTTGTTCTTCTTCTTCTTCTTGATCTTCTTCATTGTTGGCGTTGTTGTTTTCTTGTCGTCGTGGAGAAGGAGGTTGTTGACGTTCGTGATGTTCTTCCTTGTTTTATTCATCTTGGTATGTTCCACTTGTGGATGCTTCCGTATCAACTCTTGGTTCACCTTGTCGTGAAGTAGAAGCTTCCACTTGGATGGACGAGGTACTCTCCTTCACCTCCGTTGGACGGACCTTGCCAATAGACAAGTCTTGGATTGCTTCCGAAGGATCTTTGTCTCCTACGTCAATTGGCAATTGCTCTACTTGCGAGCCGTTAGATTCATCAAACTTCACATCTACCGTCTCTTCAACCTTTCGGGTGAAATTGTTGTAGACACGGTAAGTGTGAGAGTTTGAGCCATAACCTAGTAGGAAACCTTCATGTGATTTAGGAGCAAATTTTGAACGACAATGCTTATCAAGAATGTAGCACTTTGAGCCGAATACTCGAAAGTATCCAACTTGGGGTTTGTTACCGGTGAGGAGCTCGTATGCCGTCTTGCCGAGTAGCTTGTGAAGATACAAGCGATTTGTTGCATGACAAGCTGTCTCAACCGCTTCTGCCCAAAAGTGCTTCGGCGTCTTGTACTCATCAAGCATCGTTCTCGCCATTTCGATGAGCGTCCGGTTCTTCCTTTCAACAAATCCATTTTGTTGAGGTGTGTACGTAGCCGAGAACTCGTGTGAAATCCCTTCTTCGTCAAGAAAGGTGTCCACATTTGCATTCTTGAACTCCGTTCCGTTGTCGCTGCGAACCTTCTTGATCTGAACTTCAAATTGATTTTGGGCCTTCCTAGCGAAGTTTTTGAAGATCTTTTGGACCTGCTATTTGTCATCGAGAAAGAATACCCACGTAAATCTTGAAAAATCATCAACTATAACTAGACCAAAAGAATTTCCACCGAGACTCTTGTAAGCGTTGGGACCAAAAAGATCCATGTGTAGTAGCTCAAGTGGCCTCCTTGTGGTCATGATGTTTTTCACGGGATGCCTTCCTCCAACCTGTTTACCTGCTTGACAAGCACTGCAAAGTCTATCCTTATCAAATATGACATCGTTAACACCAAGGATATGATTCCCTTTAATAAGCTTGTCAAGGTTTCTCATGCCAACATGACCTAGTCGTCTATGCCATAACCAAACTTTTGAGGATTTAGCAATGAAGCAAGTTTTAGGTTGTGCCTTTTTAGAGAAATCAACAATGTAAAGATCACCTCTCGATACCGTAAAGACCATTTTATGATTGTCTTGACGAAACACTTGGCAATCTACTTCAGTAAATAGGACATTGAAACCAAAATCAGCAAGTCTAGATACTGAAAGTAAGTTGTAGCCAAGAGATTCAACGAGCATAACATTATGAATGGAGCTATCATGTGAGATGGCCACCTTATCGAGGCCAACCACCTTACCCTTTGATTTGTCACCGAAAGTGACATACTTTCGAGGACTATCATTTTCAGCAAGCTCACAAAACATGTCTTTATCTCCGGTCATGTGATCGGTACATCCACTGTCAAGAACCCATTCCTTTCCTCCTGACATATATCCCCGAAGATTTGCCATAAGACCAAAATGTCTCATTGCATCGTCAAGATTGAAGTCACTATCATCATCCTCATCATAGTATCCATGTTCAACATCGTCAATTGGTGGATCAAGTCCTAGAGAGGATAATTCGTTAGAGTGAGTTTGACAATGATCTTGCTTATGAATTCTTATAGCTTCGGAAATAATATCACCAATAATTCCAACATCTCCTTTGACACGCATAAGGTCTGTAATTTCAAATAGACGATCACCAAACATAGGATCACTAGTATTTATCTTACTCAAGGCAATAGACTTATGGAGAATTTCATCTAGATTTTACAAGGAATAATTTGGAAAGCGTTCCTCAAGAAATTTCCATATAGTGTAGGCACACTCAAGAGTAGGTAAGTTTCTAATTAAGTTTCTAGACAAGCCTCTAGTGATAAGATTAACAGTTCTAAGATTCCTAATCATGTCAATTGATTCATCAAGGGTAGGATGCATAGGATCAATATGAGGCGCACAAGGGCTAGCAATGTACTTGTTCAAATGATATTGATTGAAAATTACAAGCATCTCATTTTTCCACTCAAGAAAATACTCTCCATCAAGAATAGGCACTCTATGTCTAATACTCCCCAAAGTAGACTCATCCATCTTCCTCCAATGGTGATTAAACCAAGGCAATGGAGACCAATGCTCTGATACCACTTGTAGGATCTTGAGAAGAGGTGTCTAGAGGGGGGTGATTAGACACTAAGTACCAAAGTTACAGTTTTTAACTTCTTAAGGTTTAAGTGGAGTTTAGGCACAAGTTTAACATTCACAATACATAACAAGCAAGCATGCAAGGAGTATATGAGCAGCGGAAAGTAAAGCATGCAACTTGCAAGAATGTAAAGGGAAGGGTTTTGGAGGATTCAAACGCAATTGGATACACGGATGTTTTTGTCGTGGTTACGATAGTGGTGCTATCGTACATCCACGTTGATGGAGACTTCAACCCACGAAGGGTAGCAGTTCTTGTGAGTCCACGGAGGGCTCCACCCACGAAGGGTCCACGAAGAAGCAACCTTGTCTATCCCACCATGGCCGTCGCCCACGAAGGACTTGCCTCACTAGCGGTAGATCTTCACGAAGTAGGCGATCTCCTTGCCCTTACAAACTCCTTGGTTCAACTCCACAATCTTGTCGGAGGCTCCCAAGTGACACCTAGCCAATCTAGGAGACACCACTCTCCAAGAAGTAACAAATGGTGTGTTGATGATGAACTCCTTGCTCTTGTGCTTCAAATGATAGTCTCTCCAACACTCAACTCTCTCTCACAGGATTTGGATTTGGTGGAAAGAAGATTTGAGTGGAAAGCAACTTGGGGAAGGCTAGAGATCAAGATTCATATGGTAGGAATGGAATATCTTGGCCTCAACACATGAGTAGGTGGTTCTCTCTCGAAATAGGATCTTTGGAAGTGTAGGCTTGTTCTGATGGCTCTCCTCACGAATGAAGAGGAGGTGGAGGGGTATATATAGCCTCCACACAAAATCTAACCGTTACACACAATTTACCAAACTCGATGGGACCGGATCAACAAACTCGGTCGGACCGATTCAGTAAACCTAGTGACCGTTAGGGTTTTCGGTGGGACTGATATGCAACTCGGTAGGACCGATATGGTTAGGGTTAGGGCATAACGTAATCTCGGTGAGACAGATTACACAAACTCGGTGAGACCGATTTTGGTAATTAGCTAACCAGAGAGTTGGTCAGGCAAACTCGGTGAGACCGATTACTCAAACTCGGTGGGACCGATTTTGGTAATAAGTTAACCAGAGAGTTTGCATTGTAATCTCGGTAGTACCGATTGCACAAACTCGGTGAGACCGATTTTGGTTATGGACATACATAGAGAGATTACAATCCCATCTCGGTGAGACCGAGATCCCTATCGGTGAAATCGATTTGCCTAGGGTTTGTGGCGGTGGCTATGACAATTGAACTCGGTGGCGCCGGATAGAAAGAATCGGTGGGGCCGAGTTTGACTTTAGGTTTAGGTCATATGTGTGGAAGTGGGAAAGTAGTTGAGGGTTTTGGAGCATATCACTAAGCACTGTGGAGCAAGAAACTCATTAAGCAAAGCCCCATCCCTTCTTGATATTATTGGCTTTTCCTATAGACTCAATGTGATCTTGGATCACCAAAATATAAAATGAAGAGTCTTGAGCTTGAAGCTTGAGCCAATCCTTTGTCCTTAACATCTTGAATGGGTTCCCACATCCTTTAGTCCATGCCACTCCATTGTTGAACTTATCTGAAACATACTAGATAAAAGTGTTAGTCCAACAAGAGATATGTTGACATTAATTACCAAAACCACCTAGGGAGCACTTGTGCTTTCAACTATACTTGAGCCACCGGCTCTCATGATGTACATAACTACTTGATGTATATATTATAAGCAATATAATAAAGCCGGCATCCCTGACAATTCAGGGCCTCTGTCGTTTCACTTCATCGAAACTGAGTCTTTATCATCATATTCATTTAAGAGGCTCGACGCCTAAACTTTAGGGACCAAATAGAGTGGGATGCGCAACACGTCTCAAAGATAGGTCCCTAACGAGTACAATTTGTCAATATGTCACTTGGGGGCTTCCTGTTCAAACATAGGCGTATTCGACCAAAGAGAACATAGCGTTACTACCCTCTTGACCAGTTCTGTCCAAACATAGGCGTATTCGACCAAAGAGGACACAACCTTTCCGGGTCATCCTACCTATAGCCAGCTGCTTCAACTCCATCGGGTAATCCTGATTGACCCATCGAACTCTTAACAATCAGTCTTTACGGCGTATTCGACCAAGATCTGAGCTTGTTAAGGTTCAAATGGCGGCTTGTCATGCGAGAGCACGATTTACAGATAGTCAGGATAGATCCAGGCTTCATAAGCCGCCTTCCTTGAAACTTGGATAAATTGGCCCATGATGTATGCTGTTACTCTGACCCCGCGTACTCCTGATAAGTCTTTGAGAAAGACCAGACTTTATCTAGGGTTCAAATGTCGATTGGGTACTGTGAGTCAGGCTCACGGAACGCACGAACAATCCAGTGGCTCATGATAGTTTCATCGAAGAAGACACTTTGGCTTGGCAGCCTACAAAAGCCTCGAATTTCTTTTGATTTCTCATTTACATTTTGTGATTTCTTCTTTGACTTCTGGTTTTTTACAAGTCGGGCCCAGCTGCCCTACTTATGGCTCATATTTGAAGCATCTTCTGGGTCTCCATAACCCGCCAGGATGGCAGACTCTAAGTCGCCAGAGTATCATGCTCTTATGTTTACAGTTACAGCTCTGACAATTTTAACTGTACAAAGCTGATAAGCCGGTAGTCTAAGCAGATACTACAGGTATGACATTTTATTTCACAATTGTGAGACCGGCTCTGGTTATGGACTGTTCATCCCCAGCGGCCTCAATTGGGTATCATGACCTGACCGGCGGTAAGCCGCCAGGGCGCTTGTACTTTCTTTGTGTGCAGGATAATAATCATTCAGCTCTGCATAAATCAAAGGCTATCATACCCATAATGGTTTTTTAAACCGGCGGATCAGCAGTATTTAGCAAAAAGTAGAAACATGCACGATGGCACGGCAGATTCAAGTTTTTACTACCCTATTACATGGCTCCATGAGCCGAATGAGATCAAGTTTTTTTTTCAAAGATCAAGTATCTAAACCGCCCGACGTTTCAATCTTCTTGGCCTTGCTGACTGGAGGCTTCTGCGTCATCCCTTGCCAGTTCTTCGTCCTCCTCCGCCGTCTGAAAATTTGGTGATGACCAATCGATGCCAGGTAAAGCTTGAAATTCAGCCTCGTCATCTATAAGATCAGACGACTCAACTTCAGGGCCAAAAGTGTGCTTACGGATTGGGGGGTTTATGTCCATCACTCTATACGCTGGGGTTGGCATCTTCTGATTCTCCTTGCTGTAAGCTGGATGGTACTTTGGAAGGTCTGAATCATTGGCAATCATAGTCGCCATTGGACATATCTCTTTCACACAAGAAGAGAAGTCCTTCTGATCAAACGACGTACCATCCTCTTTCAAGCTTGGGTAACCAGTGGCTACCTCAAGCGGGTCAAGCTCTGGCACCATGCCTTGGCTCGGCTTAAAGCCGTTACAGCGCCGGCTCTTGCAGACGACCGCTTCATCTCATCAATCCTGGCAGGTAGCGCAGAAAGTCTTTTCAAGACATCTATCAGTAGAGTTGGTGCTTGATTAGTCAGGGAGATGGTGGCCAGTGTATGCTGAGCTCCAGTATACAACTGCTCGACAAGAGTATAGACCGCTTTGAGCTTCACAAGCATGTCCTGGTTAAGGTTGTTGCTCCTGGGACCTGAGTAAATCACAGATTGGTTAAATGGCGGCTTATATTATCACGACAAGGATTCATTTGCAATGATTAGCAAAGCGACTCACCAAAGATAGCAGAAACCATCTGAGATACACGGTGTTTTAAGCCGGTGAGCTCAGTGGTCACCTCTTGAAGAGCTGCCTCTGCTTTCTCAGCCCGCTGCGTTAAAGCAGTCTTTTATTTAGCCCAAGTCTTTTTCTCTGCCTCAAAACTAGTCTTCAGCTTTTCCGACTCAGCCACTCTAAACTGGAACTTTGACTCAGCTTTCCGAGTCTCGGTTTCCTGAGTTGCCAGCCGGGTCTTTGCATCATTTAATTGAGACCCCAGTTCAGCAGTAGCAGCCTATATGAAGTACAGAGTTATCGGCACATTTATATCAGGGTTACAAGAATATAAGTCCCAAGTCTTTTGCAAGCAACAACACTTGGCACTTGGGGGCTAATGTCTGTCAAATAAATTTTTCAAGGAAGCGGCCCTTATTAATAAAGTCCCAAGCACTTTGCAAGCAAGACTACTTGGCACTTGGGGGCCAATGCATATCACTTGTATCTTCTTAATGATGAGCCGGATGTGCTATAAACAGTACCAACCGGCTCATGGGGGCTATGCAGTTAAGCTCTCCTTTCTTACACAATGGTAAATATGATCGGCTCATTCATACTGATTAAACCGGCCCTTGGGGACTACGGACGCAAAGCTAAAACCGCTTAAACATCCGGTTTTATTTTAAACTGGACTTGGAGGGAGTCTATGATAGAAGCTTATGGATTCTTCTAAGTCTACAGCCTATTCCATCTTATCATAACCAGTAGACTTGGGGGCTGGCAGGATGTACATAACTTATTTAAAAGCCGGAAGTCATACCTCATATTTCTGGTGCATCTGTTTCACCATATCAATCTCAAGGTTGCGACTGGAATGAACTTGGTTAAGATAACCAGAGAATACTTCATTGACGGTCAATTGGGAGTAATAAGCAATGTAAAATTTCATTTTTCGCCTCTCAATGAACTCGTCTTTAGCGGAGTGCTTGGCCAAAAACGGTTGGACGTCCCGGTTCTCTGAAGCTGGTGCCAGTAATCATAACATCTTCACCATATTCTTCTGGCGGCTTAAGTGGATTGGATGACTCAGTGAGCACAGGATTGGCATCTGTATGATCACGGGAGAGGTCAGGAATCTCAGGCGGAGTATCAGTGGCAGGTTCTTTTGGCTGTTTGTCAGAAGCTTCAGGTATAGGGACTTGCTGCTCCGGCTCAACAGCTTCAGGTGCCTCAGTTGGCTTGGTCACCTTCGCCTTGTTGTTAGGCTTCGCTTGGCCACTGCACGGGTTATGACAAGTCAGTTATAAATATAAGAGTATAAAGAGTTACATAGTAAAATTAATTGCCATTACCCAGGGGCAGCTCTAAAAGCCGACAACTCGGTTTGCGATGAGTTGCTAGAGGAAGAACGGGCAAGTTCTTGGTCAATGGTCATCAACAGAGTTAAGTGATAGACAAATAAGACCTGCCAGCGGGTCAAAGGAGTAAGTTAAAAAGAAACTCGTTTCACCATTTTCGAGGAGCGAGAGTGTTTGGTAAGCCGGAGGAAAACTCTTCACCGCCGCTTGTCCGGGTCTGACATCGATTCTCATGTTGCTGTTGCTTCAAAAGAAAGTGAGGATCTAAATAATCCAAGGGGTGTGAAAACCTTACTTTCTGGGTTACTTGTCGAAGTTTCTGTCTTGGCAAAGGTTCTCAGACGGAGGAAATAATAGTTACCTCCTCTTCAGCTGCTTGGCTGGCTCCCGTGTCAGCCTGATAATAGTCAGTGTCAATAAGATGATTGAAAAATGAGCCAAGAGAGTCAAGGGCTACCTACAACTCAAAGGTGTCATCCAGTTTAAGCAGATCAGAGGCGCTTGGTTTCTTCTTCTTTTTTGTGGTCTTTTTGGCGGTTTTCTTAGCGGCTTTTTTGGCAGACCTGGCCTGCTTGGCAGCTTCATGATCATATTCCATTTTCCAAAAGTCAGATTTAGCTTGTAAAGGTCATCAAAAGACGAGTTAATAAAGTATTGGAATAATGAGGTAAAAGCAAGAAATTTTAGAGACTCGCATACGATGGCGGGTTAAGTTTGCAGAAAGGAGCGAGACCCACTTTAATGCAATCTTCTGGGTCTTCATTCAGAAGGGACTTGACCATTTCGTTAACTGCCCCGTCAGTTAATGGTGCAGAGCTGTGGTGCAGTGGATCCTTTACACCACAAGTGTAAGTGCACATTAAGCCGGAGCAGCGACTCAAGGGTATGATCCGCCAAGAAACCCAACACCTGACCAAGTCAACGCCAGTTAACCCGTTTCCTAGTAGAGCTTTAACCTTCACAATGGTAGGCGCAATTTTTGCTCGCTCGATAGCGGTAAGTTTTTCAGGAAGGTTGTGCTTTGGGTCTAGGCGCTCGACATGGTAACCCGGCAGTGGATTCTCGTCAGCCGGAGAGGTATCTTTGCAGTAAAACCATGTCTGGTTCCAATCCTTGGGGTGACTCGGCAAGCAGGCATAAGGGAAGATAGCATCTCTTTTGCGTTGAATCGAGATTCCGCCAAGTTCAAGCTGGGCTCGTTCGTGAACTCAGTCTGGCGGTTCAAATAAAAATATTCTCTAAATAGATCGACGTTGGGCTCCTCTTGAAGGTATACTTTGCAGAAGACTTGGAAGTTGCAGATATTTGACACGGAGTTGGGTCTGATGTCTTGAGGATGGAGTTGGAAGAAGTGCAGAACATCTCGGAAAAACTTAGAGCCGGGTGGTGAGAAGCCCCGATTCATGTGATCAGTGAAAACAATGATTTCACCCTCCTTTGGCTGAGGTCTTTCTTCGCCCGGGTTAGGAGCACGGTAATGCATCACACTCATTGCGGGCAAATACCCGACTTTGACAAAGTCCTTAAATGTACCCTCGGTGACGATGGAGGGGACCCAATTGCATGTATAGACTGTTTTGGCGGCATGGTGAAGAGAGAAAGCCTAATAGAAAGGAAAATTTTGCCGGTTCAAGTCAGTTGGTGAAAATACAAGTTAAACAGCTACAATATATATTTAGCATGGCGGCTTAAGTGAGGACTAATGATATATGAGTGTTCATAAGCCGGTGAGGTAAGCCGCCATGACCAGCATGGATAGTCAATATCTAACAGGAGCAAGTTATAATAAGTATTGGGAAAAACATGTTTCACAGGTTGAAGCTATAAGATTGGATCTGCAGCTGTTCAGAAAAATGAAATAAATTCTAAGTTGAAAATAGCGCTGGCCGAAAAAGGGGAACGTCTAGATGAGATCTATTTGCAATGGGGATATATTCTGATATCAAAGAACAAATGGTAAAACTGCTGCCGCGTAAGATTTATGTGGTTTTTAGGATCTAAGCCATGAATCTAAGCAAGAAGAAAGAAGGGCGGCGACGAACACCGATGAACACTGCAACCCTAATGACAGATCTATGGTGAGGAAAGGGAAGACTTACTGATGCTGATGGGACAACGGTGAGGCGCCGCGGTGCTCTGGTCCGTTTAGGGTGATGCAGCGGCCGGAGTCGAGGTTGGAGACGAAGGTTGATGGCGGCGGAGCTCGGGCGCACTGGAGCATCGAGGGGAGGAAGAAGAAGGCGAGAAGGAAAAGCGGGAGAATGAAAGGGGAACCCGCGGCCCTATTTATAAGGGGAGAAAGATAAGTGGCATGCACGAGAATCGAGGAGACAGGAAAATGGATGTGCGACGGCGCGGGCGCCTCGATTTTCGGAGGGCCAGTAAAGAAAGAGATTTATTAAGATTTGGGTTCTGTGTAGTATTAATCATAGGTGACGTCACAGTGGGTTACCACAATTTCCAGATATGATGTCATGGCGGGTTACAATGTTTCACAAGATGAAGAAGGATTTTTTCTAAGTGTTGAAGATTGACATGAACAAAGTTCAAATCAACCTGGGGCCTAATGTTGGGATATGACTATCAGATATGACCCGCCCAGGAGGGGCCGGGTCATCCTTATGGCGGTTCATCTAAATGAAGCCCAAGAGTATATTAAAGACGGCGGTTCATAGTCAGGCTTGTTAAAAGGCCAAACCCGAAGGCGGCTTAAGGCCCATAAGTGTAAACCGCCATGTATGCGTAGACTTGTAATGTAAGGCATGTAAGATAAGTCACCGAGCCAGACACATTGTATGATCCGGCCGGGACGCTGTAGGCCGCAGGGCGTCAACCCGTGTATATAAGGGGACGACCCGACAGTGGCTTAGGGCAAGAAACAACAAATAGAGAGCCAGGCAAAGCGTGTTCGCTCCCTGGTCATCGAAAACCTAGCAATACCACCTCACACTAGATTAGGCCTTTACCTTCACCGCAAGGGGACGAACCAGTATAAACTCCTCGTGTCCTTGTCCTGTTTATCCCCTTTAAGCTAACCTCGTTGCAATGGCTCCACAACTAAGTCCTTCCATGAGGACATCTGCCGTGACACTTCCACGACACGTTCCATGTTACCCGTAGAAGAAAATACAAGGCGAAAAGAGGCAGTGATTATCACTTCGTCCACAAGGGGGACACATTTCCCTATCGGAACCACGAGTCTTCTTTGAGATAAGCTCCGATTTGTAAGAGGCTTGAAATAAAACTTGCGCCAAAATTGACAAAAAAATTCCTCGACATATATGTGCCATGTCGTGACACCATGCCAAGTTTCATAATTTTTGGGTGAGTTTTGGATTTACGGGGATTTAAAAACCGAGATTGTTCTCACGAAATATTTTCAAATAGCACATGGTTCACTCTCGAAAGCCGTGTGCCTACCAAACCGTGGCCGATGCCCCCTCCTCTTGTTGCGCGCGCGATATGAGTCGTGCGTTCTGATTGGCCAGAACCCAAACCCTGCGGATCATACGTCTGCACCATTGGATGCTCCCAGATCGAACGAAAATCCTTAGCCTTTCGACAACACGTGCAATATATGGGTAAGCACTGTGCACATGTGTCGTGCTAGCACACACTTCCTTCTCTACTAAGTTATCTATATTATTGTTGTTATATATCCAAACAGGCTACCGTTTCCTGCCACTCCTCTCATCAGTTTCCTGCCTCTTCTCCCATCGTTTTCCCGCTACCAGTGTTAGTGCTCATTGAAGGCTTGGCAGCGACACAACAACCATGTAAATATCGCACACAGTTTCTAAAAGCAAAAATGTGTGTGGTAGGAGGGAGTAGGTCCCATAGGGTAACCAGCGTGAAACGCCTTAAAGGCAATGAGGCAATTCCTATCAGCAAGGTGTGGCTTCCCATCCGCTGGCCTAGTTGAATAGAACGCATAATTTAAGAGTGGTTGGGCTGGAGTAGTCCCAGGATGGGTGACCCGGTGGGAAGTTGCATATCTCAAGCTTCATTTAAATGCTATAACACAGTCATTATAGAGATAAAGAGATAAATATCTCTATAGTGACCTGTCACGGCGGTTATATAAACCTTGGGATCCTTGTTTTTCTAATTTGTAGACTGTTGGGGATATAACTATTTGTGTAAGCCGCCCAGGAGGGGCCGGGTTACGCAAAGAAGATTCACCAGAAAGAAGCCCAAGACCAAGCATGAAGATGGCGGTTCAATAAAGGGCCTAAGGCCCACGGGCAACTTAAGGCCGTTGTAGTAAACCGCCACAATGGCATGACTTGTATCATAAGGTAGATTTAACTAGTCACCGAGCGGATCATCGTCTATAAGCGGCCGGGACTCTGTAAGCATGAGGCGTCAACCCGTGTATATAAGGGGCGACCTCTTTGGCAGCTTAGGGCAAGAAACAACCCATCGAGAGCCGGGCATAGCGTATTCCGCTCCTGGTCATCGAAACATCAAGCAATACCAACCCAACTAGGCGAGGCTTTCCTTCTCCGCAAGGGGCGAACTAGTATAAAACCTCTCGTGTCCTTTGTCCCGATTAACCCTTTAAGCTTCCTAGTTGCAATGGCTCCACGACTAAGTCCTTGCACGAGGACATCTGCCGTGACAATTCCACGACAGTTGGCGCCCACCATGGGGCCAGCGCACGATGGATTTGAGTTCTTGAAGGGCAACTTCGAAGGGCTCAAGGGATCTGTGATGGGCGGATGACCAAGAGTCATCGCGGCAAGATCTACATCGACAATGAAGGCTGGGGCCCCGAGGCCGACTCAATTGAGTATGGGTACCGGGTCCCCTTTGGAGGAATCCACGTCTTCATCGGCCGGATTGGTGAGCGGGCGCTGAGCTGGACAACTGCACCGACCTCGTCGAGACGGCTCAGTGTGCGAGACCCGCCCGAGTTCAACCTGTCATGAAGCGTGCTTTCGTGGGCTGTGTCCACGGAGAAGAACTTCCTGAAGGATCTAAAGATGGAGAGACGGCCGTCCCATCGGATGATGATTCGTCCGCCGGTTCAACAGATTCTTTGTATCAGGTCCAAGAGGGCATGCTTGGGGGCTGTTCTGACGACTCTAGCATTCCGGATTTCTATGAGCCGCTGAGCTGGGCAGGAGTCTTCATGGCTGGTACTCAACCCGATCAAAACTCGATGGCTGCAACAGCAATAACGTCCGGGTCAGGAGCGGCCGGGGCAGGAGGCCCTGTGCGCCCGCCGGCTCAAGTGCTGATGGATCACATGGATAAGTTGACGACCCTGCTAACCACCACGGTTATTCCTCCAAATCAAGATGAGCATAACGCGGAGGTGGCAAAGGTGTGTGAGGAGATAGCCCTGACCAAGGAGGCCTTGGCAGCTGAGGACACCAGGTTAGCTACGGAGTGGGCGGCTTTGGGCCTTGCCCGGCGCAGACTCCAAATGAGGCTTTCCAACTTAATATGAGTCTGAACGCATCCAATGGGGTCATGAGAAGGAGACATCAGAAAACCCAGTCCCGTCTACCTCCGGTTTATGATCCTCGAAATCTTTTCACGACACCCGGAGCTGGTCCTAGCAACCCGCCCGAAGCCAATCAGTTTATGACACCTGGAGCTGGAGGACCGGTTCAGCCCCGAGAGATGGCACCACCTCACGGGAGTATGGCCCCGCCCCGATACATACCAATACCGCCGGGTCACTTCTCCAACCCCATGGAGAACTTGATAGCAGCATCGGCGCGTCTGACGGCTCTTCCAGTGGACGGTGATGACCCGACGGCGGTGGAAACCCGGAGGGTCAGAGATCTTATTCAGATGGCCTTGGCGCAGCAGGAGACCTATTCTTACAGCAGGGACATGATTCATTCAACTCCTCCGCCTTCGCTAGCACCTCGTCAAAACCGGAGCCCGAGTTACGGCAGGCACATGGAGTCAGAAGCTTTATCAAGCAACGCCCAGCGTCGTAACCAGCCCGGTGGCTATAACCCGGTGCAGGACCGAATCGTCGGGGAGGAACGGCGACTTCGATTAAGCGGCTCAAGCGGCGGCATATGAAGGTCTCCCAGTATCCGAGCGACTTCATTGGAGCAGGAGTGGCCACTAGAACCGTGGTGTCCCTTGTTTGGTGCCGACTCTGCGGGATGTCGTCTGCCCAAGGATTTCAAGGGACCTCGAAAGGTGCCGAATTACACGGCCGACTTATAGCCTGGGGCATGGACCGAAAGTTACAAGATTGCCATGGAGCTATTGGAGGTCAGCGACGCAACAATGGCTAAGTATTTCACCATGATGTTAGATGGAACGACCCAGTCTTGGTTAAAAGGTTTGCCTCCCAATTCCATCGAGTTCATGGGCGAGCTAAAGGCCGGTTTATCCGAACTTCAAGGACACTTGCAAGCGCCTATGTCAATTGTGGACTTGACCAATTGTAAGCGGGAGGAGGTGAATCCACAACTCATTGGGTGCGCCGGGTCAAGGAAATAATACACTCATCGATAAGATGGACGCCGCTCTGCGGTACTTATGCTCCATCGTAATTGTTGCTTTGAACCGCCGAGGCGGTCGGGCGCCTTAAGCGTGATTGCAATGATATGGGTACGCTGATGGCAGCCTTAGTCAAATCGCCTATTACGATAGTACCAAGGATCCCGTCGATGAGGAAAAGACGGGAAGGGAAAGAAGAACGACAATGGAAAGGGTCAGCAGCATAACCCGGTAAGTCAAGGAGGCAACAAGCGTAAGGCGGAGGGTAACCCGGAGTTCTTGGCCAATGCTAATGCACAAGGTAACAACCAGAAACGTAAGGGGAGACCGCCCCCTTGATCTGGCGGCTCAGGCCCATCTCTTGAGCAGCTTCTGAATGAGCCTTGCCCGAGACACGATACTCGGGAGCGTCCCGCCACCCACTTATGGAAAGACTGCGCGATCATGAAGGCTTTCAAGAATTCCAACATGTTCGATGGCAATCACGGATCAGGCGGCGGCTCAGGGGCCGGTGGCTTTCATGGCCCGGGTGGCGGTTCAAGTTCCGGCTTTCAGGGAGGTCAAGGTGGCTATTATCAGCAGCAACCCGGTCAAGGGGACAGCAGCAGCAGCGAAAGTTATCGAGCCATCCAAAGCAGCTGAATGGTGGGCAATACCATGTGTTCACCACTAACTTGTGCAAACGTGACCGAAGGTTCATAAGAGGGCTGCGAATTCTGTTGAGCCGGCGGTTCCCCGTTACTTGAGGTGGTCAGAGCAGCCCATCATATGGAGAAGGGAAGATCACCCCTCCGGGTTGATAACCCGGTCGGTTAACCTTGGTGGTGGCCCCTCGGGTTGGTGGATATAAATTCACTAAGGTACTCATGGACGGAGGAAGCAGCATCAATATTCTCTATTATGAGACCTTTCACCGCATGGGGTTGGTGATAAGGACTTGAGGGCGTCCAACACCGCTCTTTCATGGGGTGGTACACGGTAAATCAGCATATCCAGTTGGTAAGATCGAGCTGGAAGTAGCCTTTGGAGATGAATATGATTCCAGGGCTGAGAAACTGACGTTTGAGGTGGTCAAAATCAGGAGCCCGTATCACGCTCTGTTTGGACGACCGGCTTATGCCAAGTTCATGGCACGACCGTGTTATGTTTATCTACAACTCAAGATGCCGGGTTACAAGGGCACCATCACTGTGCATGGGAGTCGAAAGGTAGCCTTGGAATGCGAAGAAGGCGATGCGGCTTATGCTGAATCTATTTGTGCCGAAGAGGAGCTGAAGTTTTATCAAAATAATGTTGACCCGGCGGATATTACCTCTTTAAAGAAGCCAACCACAGAGCAAGACTCGGCGTTGAAATTTAAGTCGGTCGCCGAGACAAAACTGGTCGACTTCACTCCAGGCGACTCTTCCAAGCAGTTCAAATCGGTACCAATTTGGATCCCAAATAGGAAGGCGCGCATCGAGTTCATCCGTGAGAACCGGGACATCTTTGCATGGAAACCTTCTGACATGCCGGGTGTCCCGAGAGAACTCACTGAGCACACTCTTAATATTGATCCAAAGTATAAGCTGGTCAGGCAATTTCTACAACGGTTCAATGAGGAAAGACGGAAAGCTATCGGGGAAGAGGTCACTCGGCTCTTAGCGGCTGGGTTCATCCTGGAAGTTTTTCACCCGGAGTGGTTTGCTAACCCGGTGCTTGTGCTCAAGAAGAACGGCACCTGGCGGATGTGTGTAGATTACACGGACTTAAATAAAGCTTGTCCAGCTGATCCCTTTGCTCTACCCCGTATTGATCAAATCATTGATGCTACAGCGGGTTGCGAGCGTTTGAGTTTTTTGGATGCTTACTCCGGTTATCATCAGATCAAAATGGCAGTTAAGGACCAGGAGAAGACGGCTTTTATTACTCCATTTGGAGCCTTCTGCTATGTGTCTATGCCATTTGGGTGCCTTTGAAGATTTAAAGAGACAATTGTCTGAGCCGCCAGTTCTTGCGGCTCCCATTGATAAAGAGCCGTTGCTGTTGTATGTTGCTGCTAAATCACGGTCTGTTAGTGTTGCCATCGTGGTGGACTGTAAGGAGGCTGGCAAGGAGCATCCGGTTCAACGGCCGGTCTATTACATCAGTGAGGTGCTCATAGAGTCCAAGCAAAGATATCCACATTGGCCGAAACTTGTTTATGGGGTGTTCATGGCAAGCCGGAAGCTAAAGCAGTACTTCCAAGGTCATCCTATAACTGTGGTAAGTTCTTCCCCCTTGGGGGACATCATCCAAAACAGGGAAGCCATAGGACGAGTCGCCAAGTGGGCCATTGAGCTTGGGCCTCACGGTTTGAAGTATATTCCACGTACAGCTATCAAGTATCAAGCCTTGGTGGACTTTATCAATGATTGGACGGAGTTGCAGGCACCTGAGGAGAAACCAGATAACACGTATTGGACTATTCACTTCGATGGGTCCAGGCAGTTGGAAGGCTCGGGGGCTAGAGTCGTTTTAACTTCCCCCCGAGGTGACAAATTTTGCTATGTGCTCCGGCTTATGTTTCCCTATACTAACAATGCAGCTGAATACGAGGCTTTACTCCATGGTCTCTGGATGGCCAAAGAGATGAATTTGAGCCGGGTAAGGTGCTTGGGCGATTCAGACCTCGTCGCTCAATAGGTGTCAGGCACGTGGGACTCCAAGGATCCCCTTATGGCGGCTTATCGTCGTGAAGTTGATGCGGTGGCCGTGCACTTCAAAGGTTATCAAGTAGAGCACATTGATTGAAGGAAGAATGAGGCGGCTGATGCTTTAAGCCGGCTGGGTTCTCAGCGTAAGCTGGTGCCGCCTAATACCTTTCTTGACGTTTTGCATAACCCTTATGTCAGAGTGCCTACAGAGGAAGAGCTAGCAGTGCCAGACCCGGAGGCACAACTGTTGTCGGCTCTCCACGCCATCCCAGATTGGACAGTCCCATATTTGGCCTATATGACCCGGGGAGAGTTGCCTGAGGACGAGATCTTGGCAAGACAAATCATTAGGCAGTCCAAATCCATGACAATTGTTCATGGCGAGTTGCATCACCGCAGCGTCACTGGGGCGTTTCAATGTTGCGTATCTCCTGCGGAGGGTCAGGAGATACTTCGTGAGATTCATGAAGGAGATTGTGGTCATCATGCCGGCTCAAAATCTCTGGTGGCCAAGGCTTTTCATCATGGTTTCTATTGGCTGACGGCTCATGCTGATGCGGAGGATCTGGTCAACAAATGTGACGGATGTCAAAAATTCTCACGATGAGCTCATGTGCCGGCTCAAGAATTGAGGATGATTCCAATTACTTGGCCGTTTGCGGTCTGGGGGCTTGACATGGTTGGACCTTTCAAAAGGTCTAAGGATAAGAAGACACACCTGTTGGTGGCAGTGGATAAATTCACCAAGTGGGTTGAAGCGAGCGGTCGAAGAAGTGTGATGCAGCCACGGTAGTTCAGTTCATGAAAAAGGTGATCTTCGCTTTGGCTTTCCACACAACATTATAACGATAATGGTACTAATCTCTCCAAAGGTGCCATGGAAGAGTTACATCAACGAGTACATCCGCTCGACATTTCGGCTGTTGCTCACCCTCAATCTAATGGTCAAGCAGAAAGAGCTAATCAAGAGATCTTGAAAGGTATCAAACCCCGGCTCTTAGTTCCCTTGCAGTGAACTCCGGGTTGTTGGGTGGAGGAGTTACCCTCTGTGCTATGGAGCATCAACACAACGCCTAACAGATCTACAGGTTATACACCTTTCTTCATGGTGTACGGAGCAGAGGCGGTTCTGCCAAGTAACATCCGACATGATTCACCCCGAGTGGCGGCTTACGTTGAGGCTGATAGTGAAAAAGCTCGTCAGGATGCACTTGACTTGTTGGAAGAGGAGCGAGACTTGGCAATAGCCCGTTCGGTGATTTACCAGCAAGACCTGCGCCATTATCACAGCCGCCGGGTTAGAAGCAGAACTTTTCAAGAAGGCGATTTAGTGCTCCAGCTCATCCAGGACCAGTCTGATATGCACAAACTATCCCCTCCTTGGGAAGGACCTTTTGTGGTCAGTAAAAACCTGAACACCGGGTCCTACTACCTCATCGATGTTCGAGAACACAAAGATTCACGTAAGTCGGAGGAAGAGACCACCGGCCGGGAACATAGCTCATCTTCAGCCCTACTATACTTGAGCCACCGGCTCTCAGAATACATATGTTTTTCCTTTTTTAGCAATGTATATATTATATAAAGCAATAAAGCATGACCTCTTTTCTTTCCACCCTTCAAAATTTATATATCTTCTTTACCAGGTGGTGGAAACAACCAACGGGGAGCGGATCATATCTGAATCCGGCTTTCCCTTTGGTCCGTCTTATGATCATATCTGAATCTAGGCATGGTTACTTGGGGGCTTCCTGTTCAAACATAGGTCGTATTCGAACCAAAGAGAACATAGCTGTCGATACCCAATTGATCGGCGTACTGCCAAACCCACTTGGGGGCTTCTTGATCATATTTGAATCATAGCTTAACCCCTTTGGGTCTGACGTGGATCTTATTTGAATCAGCGTCATTAAACAACTCTAATGGTCACTTGGGGGCTTCCTGTTCAAACATAGGTCGTATTCGAACCAAAGAGAACATAGCTGTCGATACCCACTTGATCGGCATCGTCAAAGCTATTGGGGGCTATATGATCGTATCCGAGTCTTAGCTTAACCCCTTTGGAACGGTTCTACTGATCGTATTCGAATCAGAGGCCTTTGAAAATTAAGTTTACTATTTATTTTACTCTGTAAGGGTAAATAATATTAAGGGCCAGGTAAACATTATATGTGCCAACTTTCAGAAGTTAAGTTTAACTCTCTACTTTTTGGGATCACATAAGCCGGTAAAGTATGTTTCAAATAAGATAGCAGGTATATTATTATGGTCATAATCATAAACCGGCTGTTTTTATGATGTTTTGGTTCATACTCCGGGTTATCACTATTCTATATGACCCCGGATGTGATAAGACGCCAAAGGAATTCTGTTTTTTGTTTTATACACAGGATAAAGCAAGAAAGTTTTGGACATCAAGGAATAATTAACATAAGCCGGAAGTATATAACGATAGCGGTTTATGACAATATTAAGCACCACAAACATGCGCTAAGGCATGACAGAGTTAAGAGGTTTTTCTACCCTATTACAAGACTCCCCGAGTCTGAATAATGAAGCATCATTTTTTCAAAGACATAGTACCAGGTGAGTTACTCCTTTGGCGGGCTTGAAGATTCCGGGTTATCCTTCTCCACCTCTCCGTCTGCTGCTTTGTCCTAGAAGGTTGACGAGGTCCAGTCAATGCCGCTCAAGGCTTCAAATTCAGCTTCATCATCTATTAAACCGGCTGGGTCAACTTCAGGAGCAAAGGTATGCTTACGAGTTGGAGGAATCAGGCTGACGTCATCATAATGAGGAGTTGGAATCCTGTGGTTCTCGTTGTCATAACCTGGCTGATACTTGGTAAGATCAATATCGTTGCCAATGATGGTGGCCACAGGACGTACGACTCTCACACAGGCGGTGAAGTCTGATTCATCGAATACAGAGCCATCCTCCTTCAAGCTGGGATATCCAAGAGCAACGTTTGCGAGGTCTAACTCTGGAAGCAACGCCTTGGCCCGGCTTAAGGCGGATATGGCCCCGGTTCTAGCAGATGCCCGCCTTAGCTCCTGAATCCGTTGGGGTAACACGGGAAGCCGTTTGAGCACATCCCGCAGGAGATAAGGAGCATCATTTGATAAAGCCACAACGGCCAAAGCACATTGTGACCCGGTGTATAGCTGTTCCACCAGAGTGTACACCGCCTTAAGCTTGATCAACATATTCTGCTTGAGGTTTGTGCTCACAGGGCCTGCGTTTATACATATAAGGTAAGCTGGAGATAATAATTGAAATAGTCATCAAAGGAACCATGGTGATATTCACGATTATACATAGTAACTTACTGAAGATTGCTGAGACCATTTGAGATATCTGGCGTTTTAAGCCGGACAGCTCGGCGGTTGCTTCGGCAAGAGTTGCTTCTGCTGTCTCGGCCCGGGTCACAAGTGAGGCCTTTTCATCTGCCCAGTTTTTCTTCTCCGCATCAAAATTCTTCTTCAACTTCTCTTGTTCAGAGACGCTGAATGCAAATTTGGAGTTGGCCTTTTGAATTTCAAGTTCTTGGGCTGCCAAACGAGTCTTCAGGTCAGCAATCTCCGACTCAAATTGACTGGTGGAGGCCTGCGTTGATGCCGGGTTATAATTAAGGTTATGGTAAGATATCATTAAGTCCCAAGCACTTTGCAAGCAAAGACACTTGACACTTGGGGGCTAATGTATGCTGAAGAAAATTTTCATTTATAATGCTGGATTATGTATATTAAAGTCTCAAGCACTTTACAAGTAAAGATACTTGACACTTGGGGGCTAATGTGTATCGCACGTTCTAAGTTATCATATTATGACCGGGTTAAATATATTTTCTTTTAAACCGGATGAACTAACGATAGCGGTATCTAAGTCTACATCATATTTATTCATAAGCGAGACTTGGGGGCTGGTATAGTAAGTAAGATTCGGGAGAATAGTATGAGTTATACCTCAGATTTGTGCTGTATTTGTTTCACCATGTCAATTTCAGGTCGCGGCTGTTATGCACTTGATTGAGATAGCTGAGACTATATCACCAATGCTTAAGTGAGCATAATCAGCGATGTCTGTTTGGTCTTCGGCGTTCGACAAGTTCTTCCTTGGCGTTACATCGGGCAAGAACGATGAGCCGCCCAGTTCAACAAAGCGGCTTTTCAAAATTTCAACCTCCGGTCGACGTCTTGACCGGGCTAGGAATTTCCGGTTATCGGAGCTGTTGAAAGTATCTTGGCGGTAGTCGGAAAGATGGCGATGGAATTTCATATGCGGTTCGGTGGCGGTTGATGAGTAGATGTGTCGGGGCAGCTGTTCGAGTTCAGCTCGGTTGCTACCGGTCTTCGGATGGCTTATTATTTTTGCCCTCTTCTTGGGCTTCACACGCACGCTGTGGACAAAATGAAGGGTGAGTACAAAATATGAGTAAGGCAAAGCATAACGATAACAAAGGTATATTACCCAGGGGCAGTCTTGAAGGCCGGCATGTTGGATTGCATGGACTCGCCGGAGGAAGGATAATTGGAGTCAGATGAATTGAGAGGTTGACGAATTAAACCCGCCAAAGGGTAAGCGAGCGTAAATCGGAGATGACCTCGATCCGACGCTTCACGCTTCGTCGGGTAAGGCGGAAGAGTTACGCATCCTTGTTTGTCCGGGTCTGCTTCCGGCTTTCAAGCTGTTGTTGCTTCAAAAGAAATTGAGGATCTTGATAAGCTAGAGGATGTGAAAATCTTACTTTCCGGGTCACCCGTTGGGTTTTGTGCTTTGGCAAAGGCTCTGAGTCGGAGGAGATTATAGTTACCTCTTCGCCAGGAGCTTGGCTGTTCCCTGTATCCTCCCGAAAGGCAGAAATGTCAATAAAATAATAACAAAGGAGTTAAGACAATAAGGGATTACCTCTTCCTCATCTGAAGAAGAGTCATCCAATTTGAACAAATCGGAGGCGCTGGGTTTCTTCTTCTTTGAAGTTCCCGTCTTGGCGGCTTTCCTTTCGGTCTTCTTAGCTGCCCTGGCTTGTTTGGCAGCCTCGTGGTCATATTTGACCTTCCAGAAATTATCACCGGCCTGTGGAAAAAGATAAAGAATTATAAGTACAAAGGAGGTAAACATGTTAAAGAATATTTATCAAGATTGGTAACTTACTGCAGGGGCCGGGTTCTTTTTGCAGAAGGGAAGTAAACCGAAGGCATTTCTAATAACAGCGCCCTCCTTCAGCAGTGACTGGGTTGTAGCATCCACCACATCATCTGGTAAGTCGTCAGGACTATGATGCATTGGGTCATCCTTTTCGCCTGTATAAGTACACATTAAGCTGGAGCGGCGGCTTAATGGGAGTATTCGCCAAGTGACCCATACTCGGACCAGATTGATGCCATTTTAAACCATTTCCCAAAAGAGCTTTAATCTTCTTGATGGTGGGATTAAGAGGCAGACGTTCAACAACGGTCAGTTTATCTGCCAGCGGATGGTTGGACTCAAAGGCGCGAGGCGCGAAGTCGAGAGGCTTCTCATCACCGGAGAAGTGTCTGACAGTAGAACCATGTCTGGTTCCAATCTTTTGGGTGACTTCGGCAGCTCGGCATAAGGAAAAAGCGGTCTCTCCGTCATTTGGATCGAGATACCGCCGAGCTCAAGACTAGGCCAGTTGGCACGTTCATTTTGCCGGTTCAAGTAAAAAAGTTCTCTGAACAAAAGCAGACTTGGCTCCTCTCCCAGGTACACCTCGCAGAAGACTTCAAAATTGCAAAGATTTGACACGGAATTGGGTCCAATGTCTTGAGGTCTAAGGTCAAAGAATTTCAAAACTTCTCTGAAGAACTTTGAGCTGGGAGGGGCAAATCCCCGGCTTATGTGATCCGTGAAAACTATCACCTCCCCTTCTTTGGGTTGAGGCTTTTCTTCAAATGGGTCAGGAACACGATAAGACATGACCTCCTTTTTTGGCAGATGGCCAGACTTCACAAACTCAGCCAGTTTACTCTTAGTGACTATGGATGGGACCCAGTTGTAGGTTACATGAGCTTTGGTCGCCTTAGGTGCCATGACAACAGTTGGCCTATTACAAAATAAGAAGTTCTGGTTCAAATTTTAACCCGGGAGAAAATATCCAAATTACTGAAGGTAGCGGCTTACGAAGGGGCCTTATGATATAAGGATAACTGTGCAATAATATTTAAGCCGCTACAAGCATCAAGAGCAGTTCAAAATTCTTAAAGATATGAGAAGTAGGCAAGGATCACAGATCAGTGTTATTCATTTAAGCGAAACACAGGATGGTTATGTTTAAGGGCATTTAACGAAGAAGTTTTCCGGTGATAAAACAGGTTTCATAATCTTACGCTAAAATCTGCGATCAAAGGTCTGTTCTGATAAGAAAATTTTCTAGACCTAAAAACTGACGCAGATATGTTCATAGGCTCGAATGAGGCTTTTATACAGAGAAAGGGATCTGCTTTTTATCCAAAACAAGTGCGAAAACAACTACCGCGTCCATTTTATATCATTCTCAGATCAGAAGAGGCGTCGAAGAGGAAAGCTAACAAGGGTTTGGCTCTAATGGCGATGAACTCTGACAAACTCGAAGAAGCTTTAATGCGGACCTAAGCAAGGAAGGGAAGGGAACTTACGGATCTGGATGAGCTGCGGAGGTTCGTCGCGTTTCTCTGATCCAACCAGGTTGATCAGCGGCTGAGGCGGTGAAGACAGGGGAGTTCGGCAATGGCGGCGGAGCTCGAGAGGAGGCAAGAGGAAGAAGATGGCTGGAAGGAGGAGAATGGGAGACCGAGGTCGCACCTATTTATAAGGAGAAGATAAGCGAGGCGGTGCGGAAAGCGAGGAGATAATAATAATTATCCAGCGGCCCCGACGCCTCGATTTTCGGAGCGATCAATAAAAGCGAAGATCCGTTGAAAGATCTTGTGGAATAGAAAAGGAATTTAAGAAAGGATGGCGTCACGCCGGTTAACACGGATTCAAAAGATGACGTCACGCCGGGTTAAAAAAGCTCTCTACGGTCGAAAGACTAAAGATTTATTTTTAAGGTATTTTAAGATTGACATGAACAGGTTCAAATCAATGCAGGGCCTAATGTTGGGGATATAACTATTTGTGTAAGCCGCCCAGGAGGGGCCGGGTCACGCAAAGAAGATTCACCAGAAAGAAGCCCAAGACCAAGCATGAAGATGGCGGTTCAATAAAGGGCCTAAGGCCCACAGGAGACTTAAGGCCCGTTGTAGTAAACCGCCACAATGGCATGACTTGTATCATAAGGTAGATTTAACTAGTCACCGAGCCGGATACTGTCTATAAGCCAGCCAGGACTCTGTAAGCCGCAGGGCGTCAACCCGTGTATATAAGGGGACGACCTGCTGGTGGCTTAGGGCAAGAAACAACCCATCGAGAGCCGGGCATAGCGTATTCCGCTCCCTGGTCATCGAAACATCAAGCAATACCAACCCAACTAGACGTAGGCTTTCCTTCTCCGCAAGGGGCCGAACTAGTATAAAACCTCTCGTGTCCTTTGTCCCGATTAACCCCTTTAAGCTTCCTAGTTGCGATGGCTCCACGACTAAGTCCTTGCACGAGCACATCTGCCGTGACAATTCCACGACATAGACTATGTTTTTATTGGTTATTTTTTGCTCTAAAAAATTAAAGAATGATTGACTCATAGTGACCTATCATGGCGATTATATAAACCTTTTTCAGGTTGCATGCATGGTATAGGAGGCAGGGATTTCTTATCGAGCATGTCTCCCTTGTGTGGTTTATAGACGCTGCACATATCTGTGGGCTCCTCGAGGTATATATATTATCCTTTACCAATAATGAGGGGGCCCACACAATCTATCCATTTGACCCAACAACGAGAAGGGTTTGATCATGATGATTTCCTATTGCTATGTGTGCCATGTTAGACCAAATAGAGTTTGAGCGCATGCGTTGGACGACATCCCCCGCCGCCGCCTCAAAGTTGGGAAACTGACATCGTACGTATTGAACTAGGCTTGGGGTCGGGTATGGTGTTCGGTTTGTAATGTAGTTGGTGGCCCATCGAAGTTGTGCATTCAGGATTTGAACACATCACACACCACCGTACCCATACATATTTTTGGGCTGCATGCAGTGTATACGGGGTCTTCTGATCGACCACGTCTCCCTTGTGCGGTTTTTTGTGATGACACACATATCTGTGGGCTCCCCGAGTGTATATATATCATCCCTTTGACCGATAACGAGGGGTATGTGGTGGCCATGAATGGATTCCTCCTACTTTTTCGTGTTAGGTCCAGTCACCATCACATGTCATTCAACCAATGCTCGAGCACATCTGTTCTCAGGATTCCCTCCCACATGCTCGGATTGCTAGGTTCCACCTACACCGTACCCTGCGTATCTCGTCCTTCACTACCACTACAAAAAATACACTTCCGTGATGATACGTGTTTGTTGCAGTAGGTCACGTTTTCTGTCATGCATGTACATCCATGACGATTTTATGACAGAATCAAGATAGTCATACCTGTGCTGTCATAGAAGTGCTCCATGACATTGCCAAAATTATCACCACAGAAGTGTCCACTTCCATGACTATAAATGGCGTGTCATGGAAGTGTTTTCATCAAGGGTAACCGACATGTGGTATCCACCGTAACAGGTCGCCGTGAAGCTATCGGGCCCGGTTTTGGATCCGATATAACAGCCCGGGCCAATGGGGATTTTCCACGTGTAAACTTTTCATTGCCAGAGGAAACACGTGTTGGCTCACCATTGGCATAGATGTCATCCACTCATTGGACAGGAGGCGCCTATGATACGTCGACACGTGGCACGGCCAACACAGGCCCATTCCGGTGAAAAGGCCGGCCCATTTGACTTGGTCAAAAGGTAACGGGCCGGCCCACGGAAAGCCTGTTAACGGTCTGTTCGTATATAGCCCATTTACGGCCCGCTAACTCCCGGTCGTTACGGCCTATCGGAGTTAAGCCCAGTAGCTTCATATGGGCCGTCCAATATGATTCCAGCCCATTATAACTTCCGGCCCATGTATGGCCCATGATGTCTTTCGACCCATGTGAGGCCCTTTGTAACTCTGGGCCCATTAAAGGCCCGAGATGAAACTGGCCCATAATGAACAGTGTATCGCTTTATACCCATTAACAACCCATTATACCGTCGGCCGTTTCCAGCCCTGTTAACTTTCTGCCTTCTAAGGGCCCATTTATTCTTGGGCTCATTTCTAGAATTCGGTTATTTACGGTCCGTTACTGGCCTATTCCGTTTGTGGGCCAAATTCAGCCCGTGGTTACATTCGGCCTGTTTGTGGCCTGTTAACCCGTTGGGCTGTTTTCGTAGCGTTATCAAATACGACCTATTAACGGCCCGTTATGGTCCACGAATAGTACGACCCATGTTTGGCGATATGATCATACGCCCCGTAGAAGGCCCATGGATCCTACGGCCCGTAGAAGACTAATGGATCCCACGGCCCGTAGAAGGCCCATGGATCATACGGCCCGTAGAAAGTCCATGGATCCCACGGCCCGTAGAAGGCCCATGGATCCTATGGCCCGTAGAAGGCCCATGGATCCTACGACCCACAGGAGGCCCATGGTTACAACAGTCCGTGTGTTGCCATGGTTATTGTGGCCTAGTTACCAAAAATAGGTTACTGTGGCCACTAGAAAAACACGGAAAAAGAACTGCAGTGACTACAAGCAAACAACTAAACAAGACAATAAGGAAATAAATAAGCAAGCAACGAATGCTAGCCTATTACAGCTATTACACATATTACATCCACTCGGCATCAAAGTTCACCACCAGTGCAAATATACGGAACAAAGCAGCATATTACATACATGCGCCATCAAAATTGGCCACCAAAGGCAAATAAGCGCGGCAGCAAAACAAGTCCATAACTGAAACAACTTCGAAGAGCTCAAGAAGCGTTATCACGAGTATCCACCATGCTTGGCAATAAGCAGCAAGCTTATTAGCTTTGTCTGTTGGCACTAAAATCCTCCAACGCTTCTTTGTTGCACGGAAAGTATGCATCTAAATGCTCCAGGGGACTTCATGAGTCCTTTCGCTTCTTGTCGCATACCGGTAGTCGATGTCTTTCGACTTGTAGTTGAGACTCAAGAAAGCGAACTGATTCGAGACGGTGAGTTTGAATAGCTTGTGAAAGCGGTAGTGGCGATAACTTTCGAGCGATAAACCAAGACAGGACTTTGGGGTTGTCTCACTGTCTTCAAGATAGTTTTCCTTAGCTGTTTATCAGCTTTGTTGGAGACCAACAAGGATGTCTCACCATCCTGAACCTTATCTGCATTACTTCCTTTACCATTGCTTAATAAGGCACTCTTCCCCAATATTCTGTCAGTATTCTAAAAGAAGAAACAAGCAGACACATGACAGGTTTAGCATGTACTAGTATATGAAACTCATTTCGGTGAACCAGTTCATTAGTAAGGTGGACAAGATTAAACTACCAAGTATTCTATTGCCAAGTAGTACATTATAAAATCATCAAACAAACATATATTCTATGTCCTATGGTCACTGCATTGTCTTGCCAAATGAAAATAGAGACACAGTTCAAATCATATCAGTTCAAGAGAAAGCAGCATTGAAAGAATACAAAGCGTGGGAAACTACACGGCACAACAAGATTTCAGATGGGTACCATGGGTCTACATGTACAACAACACTATTGGCTCTGTTGTGATGCTAGTAATGTGCAAGATATGATAAGTCAACTCTATACACAATTGAAATTGAAATCAACAGAGCTATTTATAAGAGCAAACATGTTAAAGAAACATGCGTAAACATACCAGTTGTTCCATTGGAGTTTCCATTCGATCGTTTAATTTAAAAATAAGTTTGTATGAGTAAATACAGTGATACAAGAGCAAAGTAGTATGCACGATAGCAATGGAATCTTAAATGAGAACATTTGTTCTTCAGGTTTAAGCACTTGTTCTACATGAACAGAGTACAGTCAGACGCAAGCATATAGTACTAAATAAAATGAGCTCATAGACCTTACCACATTCTTGGTTCGGGACCAGTACAAAACAAGGCGTTCCCAGTCATTGTCCAATAAATGTGTCTCAGGATAACGTAAGGGAATTTGATGAGTTTCTTTGTCAGTGAAGTACGTTTTCTTCAAGTAATTTTGATACTGCCACCAAGCATTCTTGAAGATAGCAGAGGTATTAGCACATGTTACCTCATCCCGAGTTTCCAAATCGGTCCTTCTCTATAGAGAAAAATGGGAAAATTTGTTATATTATAACCATCATGGAGGTAGAATATATGGGACAAAGCAAAGTAATTGCCATGAATAACATTACTTACACGTAACTCCTAGACAAACACCTGCAACTGGCATTTTCCTTCATCTTTAGTATAATATTTCCATGATGGGAAGATACGCGCATAGGACTTAACAATATCAAATGCGATAGATGCTAAACTATGAATGGCTGGTTGTGCTTCCTCCACAGGAATAGGCGTACTAATTGGTGGAGTTGGGGTTCGCCGTGGTAGTATTGGCGCTTTGGGCACTGGAGCTGCCTTACTAACTGCTCTTGTTTGGGAGCTCTGTGGTGGAGATGGTGCTGTGTCAACAGGAGGCTGGTTACTATCTGCTTTGGGTTGGGGTTAGAGTGGGTGAAGCTGGTTCTCTGTCCATCGCGATAGGGGTACAATCTGTGAGAGTCTGGGTTATGTGTGGTAGTGCTGGTTCTCGTGCATGTACAACCGGGGTGCTATCTCCACCAAGAGGTAGCACTGTTTTATTTGAAGACCGTGTTTTACTCCATTGTATCTGCCATCACCGCTCCAATTCAAATGGTGATAAACAGGATACATAGTTGAATGTACAAACATTGTATGAGAGATGATGCAATAGATAGTATGGAAAAAGAGGGCATGAAATAGTTGACATGTATATTGTTTAACTAAAATGGATAGCATGACATAATTTCACATATATGATGTCTATCTAAAGTGGATAGCATAGCATAACATAATTCAAAGATATGATGACTAACTAAACAGGATCACATGACATAATTCACATACATGTTATCTAAGTAATTAGGATCACATGATTTAATTCACATATGTGGTTTATATGCTAAGCAGAGGGTATTCACATATATGATGTCTGAACTAAGAACACAGTGTTGAATATTGTGTATATGATGTCAGAACTATGCAATGCAAGACACCATATGCATGATATCAGAAGTATAACCGTGCCAAGTTAGAGCATACACCTCGGTGGGGGAATAGGACTAATCATCTATCTCTGAATCCATATCTGAGGAGCTATCGGGACCCAGCAAGAGATCTGCTTTGATAGGTAGCACTGTCTGCTCTGAAGGCCCTTTTTTCACTCCAGATTTTCCCATCACCCACTCAAATGGTTGATTCATAGGGAGTAGTTTAATGTACAAACATTGTCGACAGATGGAAATGTAATGAAGAAAAGGATGGGCAAGATATGATTCAAATATATGATGCCAGGTTAAACAGGATGGCATTGCACATTTCACATATATTATGGCTGGCTAAAAGACATGAGACTGCATAATTCCCATATATCATATTGAAAATAAACAGGTGGCATTACAGAACATGTCTAAACTAAGCAGATGACATATATGATGTCGAAAGTAGGCACTGCATGGCAACATATGCATGATAGGACTAACATCATCATGCCAAGTTAGAGCAAACACCTTGGGGGGTAAATAGGAGTGGTCAGCTGTGTCTGAATTCGCCTCAAAACAGATATCTTCCTCTGGATTACAATCTGGAGAGGGGGGAGGGTTTGCCATTGAACCCACCATGGAGCGATGTCTGTTGGAAATATGCCCTAGAGGCAATAATAAAATGGTTATTATTGTATTTCCTTGTTCATGATAATTGTCTATTATTCATGCTATAATTGTATTGACCGGAAACCGCAATACATGTGTGAATACATAGACCACAACATGTCCCTAGCGAGCCTCTAGTTGACTAGCTCGTTGATCAACAAATGGTCATGGTTTTCTGACCATGGACATTGGATGTCATTGATAACGGGATCACATCATTAGGAGAATGATGTGATGGACAAGACCCAATCCTAAGCATAGCACAAGATCATGTAGTTCGTTTGCTAAAAGCTTTTCTAATGTCAAGTATCATTTCCTTAGACCATGAGATTGTGCAACTCCCGGATACCGTAGGAATGCTTTGGGTGTGCCAAACGTCACAACGAATGGCGGGTGGCTATAAAGGTGCACTACGGGTATCTCCGAAAGTGTCTGTTGGGTTGGCACGAATCGAGACTGGGATTTGTCACTCCGTGAGACGGAGAGGTATCTCTGGGCCCACTCGGTAATTCATCATCATAATGAGCTCAATGTGACTAAGTAGTTAGTCATGGGATCATGCATTACGGAACGAGTAAAGTGACTTGCCGGTAACGAGATTGAACGAGGTATTGGGATACCGACGATCGAATCTCGGGCAAGTAACATACCGATTGACAAAGGGAATTGCATACGGGATTGCTTGAATCCTTGACATCGTGGTTCATCCGATGAGATCATCGTGGAACGTCTAGGTCATGGGTATCCAGATCCCGCTGTTGGTTATTGACCGGAGAACGTCTAGGTCATGTCTACATGGTTCCCGAACCCGTAGGGTCTACACACTTAAGGTTCGGTGACGCTAGAGTTGTTATGGGAAATAGTATGTGGTTACCGAAGGTTGTTCGGAGTCCCGGATGAGATCCCGACATGACGAGGAGCTGAGAATGGTCGGAGGTGAAGATCGGTATATTGGACGAAGGGTATTGGAGTCCGGAATTGTTCGGGGGTACCGGTGATGACCAGCGTGTGCGAAAGGGGTTTGGAGGCCCCGACAAGCGTTGGGGGGCCTTATGGGCCAAGGGGAGAGGGCACATCAGCCCACTAAGGGGCTGAGCGCCCCTCCCACCCCATCTCACGTAACCAGGAGATGTGGGGGCGCCACCCCTAGGGCAGCCGCCCCTCTCGGCTTGGGGGGCAAGTTTCCTAGGGGGTGGGGGCGCCAAAACCCATCTAGGGTTTCCCCTATGGCCGCCGCCCCTCCCCTAGGGCGCCTCTCCCTCCTCCCTTCCCCCTATATATAGTGAGGGAGAGAGAGGGCAGCCGCACCCTTCCCCTGGCGCAGCCCTCTCCCTCCTCCAACACCTCCTCCTCCATAGTGCTTGGCGAAGCCCTGCCGGAGAACCACGAGCTCCATCACCACCATGCCGTCGTGCTGTCGGAGTTCTCCCTCAACTTCTCCTCTCCCCTTGCTGGAACAAGAAGGAGGAGACGTCCCCGGCTATCGTGTGTTGAGCGCGAGGCACCGTTGTTCGGTGCTTAGATCGGAATCAACCGCGATCTGAATCGCTTCTGATCGACTACTTCATCCAGCGTTCTTATAGCGCTTTAAAGCGATCTTCAAAGGTATGAAGATGCTCATCCTCTCCCTCTCTTGTTGCTAGAATCTCCATAGATTGATCTTGGTGTTGCGTAGAAAATTTTGAATTTCTGCTACGTGCCCAACAATGTCTGCATGACATTGTATTGCCGCGCAAAACTCTTCTATTTTTCTCTACATGTTCAGCATGACTGTGTACAACATCTGACATGCATACAAAAAAAATATAGTGAGATTATGTAAGGAGAGCATGCAAAAATCTAGAGTAATGGTAACAACCAGTGGATGGATCCAAAAATAATGATAGCAGGCCGATGATTGCTTTAATTTAATAAAAAACAGATGATGATTGCTTCACTATTTGTTTCCCACCCAAGATGAACAACATAGGCATACCCTAGGTGAACCAGATATTAGATAGAGATACTATTTATTGCTGCCTCGGTATGTGCTCCACAACTAATTTAGAACTCAAGTTTGAACATCAATTTGGACCTGACTTGGAGTCTAAGAGGTGAACAGGACAATAAAGTAGCAGGTAATATTAAGCAATGCATAACATAAGCAGAAACAAAAGAGTGTGACCTCTCTTGTGGACCCGTGTACTCCTCAGGTTCATCTGCTGAGTCGATGATGGTGATGCTGTTGCGGTGGGTGCCGGCGGCAGGGAAGGAGATCTGAGGCGGCGAAAGACGGTCAGGAGTCGTGATGTCTGGTTTGGTGGATGCTTCTGTAGATGGAGCAACTCAGGTGAGGTGGACGATGTCGTGGCAGGAGTAGGATAAACCACACAAAGTTTTCTTCGACACCTACGTTTAACTGAAGTAATTTTGTAAGGGCTCATTTGGCTTGCATGATTCTAAAAACGCAGGGATAGGGAAAACACCAGAATAGGATATGAATGCACATGGAAAACAGAGCATTTGTGAACACATGATTTCTGTCAACTTGGGTGTTTGGTTCGCAGGAATTGGAAGATCAGAGGAATGCAAAGAAACATGGCCAAAATAAAGTGAAACCATATGAAAGCGTGTACAGTTAGAATGTTATTCTGCCACTAATGCACTTGGTCTTGTTTTCATGCATAGGATTTTGAAAAGTAGGTCTAGGTGGATGTTTTGCTCCATTCCTTTTAACAAAATGCATGAATAATTGAATAGTAGAGTGCCATACGAAAATTTCCTATTGCTATGTTTTTCCTTTGAACCAAAATAGCCCTAATGGATCGACACGAATATAGAGTAATAAGTGATGCGACAAGTGTACAAACTCTTTGCCGTAGCCGTGTCGACCTCAGCATCATTGGGTTCGTCGCTGAAGAAGTTAAGGAAGAGGTGGCTATCGGAGGTGTGGAGGAAGATCTGAGGAATCTGTAGAAGGCGTCCAGGGCACTGCTCTGTTGTGATGGATAGTTCCGTTGTTAGAACAGCTCCGGCGAGCCGTAAGACGTCGATGCTGAAGCAGAACAAGACATACATCGTTAATCTCAAGTGAGATTATAATAGCATCTCCAATAGATGATGTAAATACATTACCAAAAATTGATAGATGTAAAATCTACATCACCAAAAACCACCGGACTACAACATATGAGGTAAAAACTGTTGACTCTGAACTTAACTGTCGAAACTGAAATTTACTTTGGAATCTGAATGTTACTATCGAAACTGAATGCAATGGTAGCACAGAGGCACTTCACATGTAGTTTCGGGAGGGCCTGCGGTTCATCTTCAACCAGCACCCCCCTAAGCCGCCAGCCACCACCGGCCGAACAGCCGCCACCCCCGCCTGCGGCCGGCGGCGCTCCCGTGCCGCCTCGCCGCCCCGAAACTACTCCCCACCGCCGGTCCACCATCTAGCCCCCCCCACCCCCAGCCGAGCTTTTTCTCCAGTGATCGCCACACCACCGCCCCACCATCGCGCCCGCCCCACCGCCAGCGACCATCGCCCCACCCTGAACCCTAAGATAGATAGTGGGGTACCTCTCCGGCGAGCCCCCCTCCCTGCTACGGGTGGTTTTTCCTTAACTCCGGCGAGCCCCCCCACCCCCTGAAAATCGACTGACATGAAAGTCGATTCAGTCGACTGAAGTGTAGTTAAATCGGAGCAGATCAACAGCATGAGCGAGGGGGAGAGTAGCAACAGCATCGCAAGCGAGCGAGCGAGAGCCGGAGCAGCAATAGCAGCGCGAGTGAGAGCCGGAGCAGCAGCAGCAGGTCCGTCTGGTATGGACGCCGCCACCAAAGGGGCCTCGCACTAGGGGAGAGCTGCCGTGGAGATGTCGCCCGCAGCGCCGGCTTTGAGGTAGCCGCGTCATGGGGGTGCGGGATGGAGCACCGTCGGCGCTGGGAGGTCGAGTTAAGGAGAAGGTGCGATGTGATGAGTGTATAATCTCTTTGGTGGCGCCGAGTAGGCCTCGTCTTCGTCCGAGGAGTCGGTGAGGATGCCGCGGTTCCGGTGGAGCAGGTTAAGGCAGCGCTGTGTGGATGGAGCAGCTGCGATAGACGAGGCAATCGTCGGAGCAGCTCCTTGGAGGTGGAGGACGGGGCGGCTGAACCGGCGGGACGACGAGATGGATGACGGATCCTCATCCGGGGAGGTGGATGAGGGACGTCGAGCTATTGCGGTGGACGACGTCGTTGGGGAAGAGGCTCCGGTTGGGCAGCAGTGAGGTGGCGGACGGAGGAGGGTCAGGTTTCGCGGCTGGAGCGGAGAGGTTATGGCGGCCTGGGATTTCGAATGGCGAAAAGAGGCGATGGGAGGGGGGGGGGGACCATGACTTAGGGACACGCTTGCCCAAAATGTAGGATGTGTTACAAAAGTACCCCCATCGATTTGAACTAGCGACCCTTTCGGCTCAGGGTTAGAAGGGGTATTTCGCGTGTCGGGATTTGGCAGCTGGAGGGAATTTTCACGCGTGTTGTAATTTCGGGATAGCAAGGCGTGGGTTGTGAAGGCGCGACTTTTGGGAGCACGATATCTGAATTTTCAGGATATAACAAGGCGTGGGTTGAATTTTAGGGACAAGCCTAACGTGTAATATTATACTTGTACGTACCAAATCAATTCGCACTTCCCTCAATGAAAAAAACGAAAAAATAAAACTATTCACACCACACAAAGAGAGAGTCTTGCCCCGTTTTACTATACAAATGCTATTCAAAGCTATGAATCCATGTTATGTCTAATGAATTTTTTTCGCTAGCTGTATAATGCATGTAACCTACTCATACCAACATTTTAGTGCATTCCAAATGTCTATACTACCTCTGCAATTCGAACTAAATTTGAATTCGTTTCTCTATTTGAATAAGAATCTACAATCATGATTGTTGCCAACTTCAACCATCATTCGTGTATTACCTTAACAACACACCACATGATTACTATAGATATAGATATGAACTATGTGTACTATATGAACTCGAATTCAATTTTTTGAATACACTTGATGTTGATTCCAAATAATAGTACATTTGATGTACTAACTAGATATTGATAATCTAAACCATGTTCCATACGTACACCGTGTTTATCACACAAAGTATAGTGCCCCGCCCCCTACATTATGACAAGTATTTAGCCCTGAGCTACAAAAGCCACACACTAGCCCAAATTATAATCAATGTTCTATATATTATATGTACTTGTAGTACTAGCAAGATGCCCATGCGTTCCACGGAACACCAGGATGATCGAGGAGAGGGGTGTGGGTATCCTTCCTATCCGTCAGATAAAAATCGGACGGCCTATATTCCAAGATGGCAGGCACACCATCATCAACAACTCTGTTTTTATAAGAGTAGAGATAACATATATTATATTTAGTATAACATGTTCATAACCACACCATGTGTATCACCATTATATATATTCACGCATGCGTCAGTTTAATACACTATGATAAATTCTTCAAATATCTGAATTCACTTTTTATAATGAATTATGATCTCTATTCGTGTTTTAGACCCACACAATCCTCTTATCTTTGTAGCTAGGGCTAACTTTCTCTTGTGCATGCACACGCCCGCATCCTTCTCACCCCCTCAGCATTCTCTAGCTCCATCGCGCAAATTCGTCTTTTCACTTTAGGTCGTTCACCCACGGTGTGTATAGGCCCACCGGCTCCTTCTTTACGGCACACATCGATCGATATGCCTCTCTAGCCAGGTGTGCCTACCACTAACACAAGCTTTCTCTCTTCTCTTCTCACCATCCATGCCTCACTCCCACCCCACTTTTCATCGATCTCATACTCGCACACTCCTTCCCCCTCAATATAGTATGCCTCTCGCACCACCTCCTAGCTGCATCCCTCTCTCTCTATCCTTCTCCATGGGCCTTATTTGCTTCTAACACATACATGCATGTATACCGATCGATCTCCCTACATATACCTAGGTCGACTTTAGCTATTTTCCCCCACCCATCGATCCACGTACCTCACAAGTTATGTCTCTCCTTTCTCTGACAAAGGACGGTTAATCTTCCTATGTAGTTACGTCTGCTTACCACAACCATATCGTCCCCCCTCATCATTTGTGCATGCCTCCTGACCCATCTCTCACACGCATGTGGATAGACAGGCAGCCATCCCCTCTCTTATTGATATTGCAGGAGTGCCCTCCGTTTGTCTAGGAAGCCTCTCCCATCATTTGTTAGAAGCAACTCCACCACCAACCCCTCTGACACTCTAGCTCTGTCTCTCTCCCAACCTTATTCCTCTCCTACACATATGCATGGATGCCAATCGATCTCCCTTAATACATAAGGTAGGTCTCTCTCCTCCTCCACACATATACCAGCCATTGTACCTCTATAGTTAATTAGGTCTCCCCACCCCACCCCCACCACACACCGATAGTCGAGCGCTGTAGGTAGGTATCCATGCCATACAGACAAACTGCACTGTCCCCTCTCACGTTCCAGTAGGCTAGCCACCCTATATCTTTGACGTGGGCACACACAAATTCGATGGCACTCTTTATCGATCGCGCGCGTGCACACACACACACATAATCCCTCTCTTCGATTCTATGGATACCTCAAGCCGATGATACCTCCACTCTCTTCTCGTGGATCGCCCCCTCTATATATATATATATATGATATATCCAGGACTCTATTTCACACACATTGCATATGTTACATTTTTTGATTGAAATATCATCCACATATATTGCTTGTCTATTTCTCAACCCCCCCAAAAACACTCACGGACCCACACACTATATCTATCTATGTTTGTATCTCTCTCACACAACCCCACGTAGGTGGTGTACGTACACGAAGAGAATAGGTGCACGTACTCACGCTTCATGCCCAGCCACACCCGCGCGGGTACACGGTGGAGCTCATTTCTGTACGAAACGGCAGCCCATGTGCTAATTTGAGCGCGTGTAGCGGTTGTTTACCTATGGAGGTTGTGTACCACACATGCACGAAACAAAGTTCGACTTGATGCGTTGGCGTGTTATTTTTAAATAAAGTTATATCGCTCAATGGAACGTACACATAATATAAAATGTTTTTTATGGAGAAAAAGGTAGTCCGCTCCACTATATACAATGGAGCCTGCCTGTCGGGGTTTGTCTCTCTTTAGAGAATCTCACACAAGGCGGCGGTGGCCTCTCTCTCTCTCTCACCGTTGGTGACTGATCCGGCCATATCCCGTTTGCCGACGAAAAGGGAGGATGTGCATCATTTCTCCATTCGACGGTGCTGAGGCAGCACGTCCCGATATGCGGTTCCAGCTGTTCTCTCTGACCAAGCTCCGGCGCGGTAGGGCCTACGCCACCTGCTCGCTGCTATAGTATGGGCAGATCCCGCCCGCCGCCACTCTCCTAGTTACATCCGGACGACTCCCAGGTATCCCCTCCGGCCTTGCTCCACTGTGTGTCTTCCCACGTCGCTGCATGTGGATCTTATATAGTTCTTTGCCCAAAATGTAGCTCGTCCGACATACTTTCCATATTGCATCTCGTCCTCACACCGTTTTAGACAAACACAATCGTGTTGTTATGTTCCCTTAGGACAAGGAATATGCTTCTTTTTTGTCGTCGTATGTGTCATCAACTGTTATTGGCGATAATTGTTTCCTTTCTACCTCTTTTTTAAGAAGCAGGGCTATCCATTTCACCTCGTTGCTCTGCGACCTTTTGGTGAACTGCACAAATCATTTTTTCTTAAGAGTGTTTTGTGCGGTTGTACTAAATGTCACACGACAACGTCTCTACATTTCAGTCTGCACAAAGGGAGATTGGCTTTGTTCTATCCTCCTCATCCAACTCCGAGCCTAATCTTCTCCAACTATTTGGTTAATCTTCTCCAACTAGTTAGTCTTAAGAGAGACTGCAAAGGTGACCGGCTTCTATTTGTGTGTTTATTCTTTCATCAACAGTTCTCTATTATTGTAATCACACTTAATATCTTTGGAACAGGGACGCTCAGCTCTATTTTAGTGGAACTACACAAAATGATCGGAATGTTGCATGCTCCAGACAACCACTTTTTCCCCAACATGCCTTGTTGATTTAGATAGAGCTGGGGGGACGTTGCTGCCAATGAAAGCATGGATCAATTTTAATTTAACACCTTCTCACAACTTTGTCTTTAGTTGTGATGTAAATATTAGCTCTGATCTGATAATCATTGAGATGCATTAGCAAGGAAGTTAGTTTTTTATTGTTTCCGAAAGAGCATGGATGGCAAGACACACGAAACAAAAGCTGAAATTTCAGAGCATTGTACAATTTCATGTTGCTGGAAAATTATTTGTATAATACGTCAATTATGTAAACAAATGCTGGAAGCTTGTTAGCATTGCCAGAAGCCTCTTCAGCATCGGGGTCCATGTGCCATGCACAAAATTATACTTCCTCCGTTCCTAAATATTTGTATTTTTACAAATTCCAAATGGACATATTTTAGAGTGTAGATTCACTCATTTTGCTTCATATGTAGTCACTCGTTGAAATCTCTAGAAAGACAAATACTCCATAGTATATTTGAGAATGGAGGGAGTAGTGCACAACCGCATGGGAGACTCAGCCCGGTCGTTGCGCCGCACTAATAGTGAGTAATGAGCAATCAAATCATAAGCCCCACCTTTCACACTATAAGTTGCTCGGAAGAAGCAACCATTAATATGCTCTTCCTTGAATCCGCTCATACTACTCCTGTAACATCCCAAATTTTCCTATTTGGAATGTTTTACAATAATAGCTAAGCATCCTATGCATCCTGTTTGAATTTGAATACCATTTGGAGTTTCAGAGAGTTTTGAATTTGAAATTTGAATTCCAAACTTTGGCATGTGGGAAACCATTCCAAAACCAAGCCTGATAAATACTTGATCAAAAGTATGAGAGGAGCAAACATGACACTCCAAAAATATCAGAGGAAACAATGCCAAAAGAATTGGATTCAAATCTGAATTTTATTTGAATTTGAAAAAAATGGATTTTCATAAAGTTTGGATTTTGGCTTTGGAAAAATGTTCAAATGAAAGGAATATTCCCTGATCATTTTGGTATATATATACCCTATATAAAATATTATTAGTTTAGGTTTTATTTTGTTTTGGTTTTATAAAAAAAATAAAGGAAAAACTTTCAGCGCCACCAGCCACCTGAGCCCAGCCAGCGCCACCTCACCTCGGCCACCCAGCAAGACCAGGCCCAGCCACGGCCCACTAGGCCCAGGCCAGCCAGTAAACAGCCCGCGCCCCCCTCGCCCGAATCCCTAGGATCCGGTCGCCCACCAAAACCCCTCTCTCTCTCAGCGACCCGTGGCCCCCACCCGTCGTCTTCCCCTCGCCCACAAACGGACCTCGCTGAGATCCACCGGATCCGAAGGATCCGGATCCCGACAGCCCGATGCCCTTCCGCCTCGCCCGACCCCGGCTATATAAGCCGAGGCCCCACCCCATTCCCCCCTTAGCCACGCCGAGCCTCTCTCCTCTCTCTCCGGCAGCACGCCGGGCCCGAGCTCAACCCCGCCGCCAAAACCCTCGCCGTCGCCGCCCTAGTGCCCCCGACCCTCACCAACCCCACGAACCCTTCCCGAGCTTCCCGCGTCTCCCGACGTCTCCCAAGCTCGCCGGCGCCTCAAGCCCGGAGCACTCTCGCCGCCGCCCGCCCGGCGTCGCCGAGTCCGTGAGTCCCGGCTTTCCCTCCACCGTCCGATCCCAATCGGGTGGCTAGGATTAAAGCCCCAAGGGGTATGTTTTAGTTAGAAAACCGGCCAAAAGTGCGGTTTATTTTATTAGTTAGGTTTATTTTAGTTAGGCGGTTCTGTTAGTTAAACCCTAGGCCCATTTAGTCTATCGGCGCCTAGTGCATGATTTAGGCCCATTAGGCATTTTCTTTTTATTTAGATTTTCTGTTTTAGCGATTTGTTCCAAATTTCAAAAATGTGTATCTTTTGTTCTGTTTAATATTTTTAGTGATTCTTTTTTGTTGGATTGCAAATTTTATGTAGTTTCTGAAAAACATATATTTAGCTATGTTAAAAATAATTAAAAATGCTTTAATATTATTTTAGTCAGAATAGCAAATCTGCTATAGTTTTAGTTAGAAAAATTATTTTTGCATGATTCTTTTGCAATCACTTTATTTTGATATTGCCAAACCCTAGAAATTAACTTTGGTATTTTAGGATTAATAAAAAATTAATTCTAGGCAGAATCCTATTAATCCTAATTAATTGATTAGTTCTGTTTTCCTAATTAATTAATTAGTAAATTAATTTATTTTAACTTGTGATTAGTTATTCTAGGTTAGTTTCTGTCATTCCATTAGATGAACTTTTATTTATAATTAATAAAAGTTTTAAATTATTTTCTTAATAGAAATTGGATTAGGCCTAAAGTGAGTTTTATAATAGCTATTTAATTAATTCTTTTTGCTCCTAGTTGCTTAGTTAATCCTTTTCTGTTAAGTTAACCTAAAACCATGATTAGGTCATATTGAGGAATTTTGTTAAATAAAAACTATTTTGCTATTGTTTGGAATAGGGAAAAACTTTGAATTTGATTTCTTTGAGTTTTCCTTTTGATTTGGTTTTGATTGTTTGGTTGTGTTATGTTATCTTTGTTATCTTGTGTGATCCTCTTGCTTTGTACTTATTATGTCATTGTTTGTCTCGGTAGAGTTCCTGAAGCTTGCTACTCTTACTCTTTAGCTTACGAGGATCATCGGCAAGGCAAGTTTTGATCATGTTATTTCTATACCTATGTTTTTGTGCATTAGTAGTTGTCACCACCCCACCATTGCATGCAGTAGTGATAATCTTGAAGTCATTAAACTTGAGTAGTATCATGTGGTAGGATGAACCAATCCCTTGTTACCATGGCCCCGGACGTAGTAGTTATTTTGCTATGCTCGTGAGACGGATTTGGGATGAGTGAAATTCATAAGTAAGATGTGAGAGTAAATGATGATGATGATGACCCCATGGACTACAATGATCAAGATGGACTTGGAAAAATCACTCTTGGGTGGAGGACGGTTGACGGGCACCTGGAGCACCAGTGGTGGCGGGATGCATGGAGAAGCGCCATGACATCCTGCGGAAAGCTTCACCCAGCCACGAAGAGAAGGATGGATGCCCCATGACCGGAAGCTTACAATGCAGCCGCAAGCCATTATGGGCTCTGGCTGGGTTGACCACAGTAGTGAAGCTGGCTGGGCGGTACTACGAGAAGTAGACGAGCGGTAGGGTTGGATGGGTACCGGCGGTGGCGGAAGAACTCTTTGGAAGACCTGTTTCATTCGTCCGTCTTCAAACACCATGAAGTGCGAAGACTTTAAAGGAGGAATGATTCTTGCGGGAAAGTCATAAACCTCTGCAGAGTGTTATAACCTAATCGATTAGCCGTGTCCCGATTCACGGACATTTGAGCCTCTGGACCTTGGAAGTATTCGGATATCTCAACACTTAACTCTAATGAATTAATTTGATTGGGTTTATGACTTAATAATAATTTGGGAGCGAGATATTGGTTGGCGGAACCATCTCAATAACTACCAACAATTTGTAGTAATTTGCAAATAAGTCCACTGTAGTAGGATAAAATTGGCTTTACATAAAATGATGAAACTTAAAGCTCCACACCCAAATATGCATATAGAGTTAGTAACTTTATTATTGTTGTTCTTCATAACTTGCGACTTATTCCAAAAGCTGACCTACATGGCTGCAACGTATTATGTTGCGAGATATATTCGATCAGGGGTGAGGCTACGCTCCGCTTAGCGATTGCCCTTTGGAGTCGGATGGACTCGCTTACCTTCGACGCTTCCGCAGCATTTTAGTTTATTTCTCATGAGTTGGCCTTGGGCGAATTTATTCCTTGTAATAAAGACTCTATATGAGAATCGATTAATGATATTCAGGTGTGATTGAACTTTGATTACTTTATCGATGTCTTGTGAGTACCAAAGCATGATCTTGGGATGGTACAGATACGTAGATTTGACCGATTTTGGGTCGGTCGCTCTGAGATGGTATCGAGCACACGCTGACCGTGGGATCGTAACCCCTAGGATCGGAAAGCCATAGCGAGACCATTTACTTTGAACCCCTTTTCATTCTATACTTCTTCTCGATCTATTCGACTCTTCTCTCCTTTGCAACATTCTAGATGGCGTCGAGTTCACCCCAGTTTTGCTACGGAGTTACGCCACCCGATGAGGCGATGCCCTTTGGAAGAAAGCTGGTCCAGATGGTGAAGCTGCTGAAGATTGCTCGCCCTCGATCACTTTGGAAACCCACTAATGCACTTCCGACGGACACCGCTACTGAGATTGAGGTGCATATCCTGGGAGGACTTTTGGAGGACGACGGAGCCTATCAACTTTGAGTTCACCGAGTTCAAGCTGGATCATCGGAAGAGGCGTGGCGATCTACCGAGCACTTGGACATCTCCGAGAGGAGTACAGGATCGAGCTCGATCACTCGGACCTCGCCATGGTTTCTCGCAGGGCAAGGAATGGAGATATCATCCGTACCATCGAGGACGATTCCACCCTCTCGTACATTCAGGACTTGGAGTGTCTTCTCGGGACACGGAGATTCAGGCTCGCCGTAACTCAAGACACACGGAAGCTTTTGTTCCGCGAATGGGCCGGAGGAGAAGGCTCGCAGCAGACTTCCTTGGCCATGAGGAAGAAATCACAGACTTCATGGAGATAGTCGACGACCAAGATGAAGCTTGCCGCGATTGAGGAAAAGATGGACTTGGGAGAGGACCTTTACCCGAGTGGAGATGAAGCACCCTCGTGAGCAATGATCAGGATTTGAAGGAGTACCATGAAGGAAACCCCAAGAGGAGGCGCCACCGATGAAGACTTTTAGTCGACCACCATGTTATCTTTTATTTTCTTTTTAAATCGATCAGTTAGGCCGATGTTTTCCTTGATTTAGTCATGAGCTTTGTAATCGAGTTTGAACCATGTTTGAGTGGAATGAATAAATGATTGGTGTGTTATGATTGTGCATTCATATGGGTAGTGTTATTTCTCATAGACCCTTGTTCTATTCTAAATTTTCTCATCCACTCCAAAACACGGATGCCTCAGACGCGTGACCTTTGGTTTCCGCGGAGCTCACCCAGCTGCTCCAGCAGCAGAATGCATCGATGCAGCTCCCGATTGAGAATCGAACAACCCGCCAACAATCCACCGCCACCACCACCCATGTGGACAACTTGACTCGATTTACGAGATTGAATCCGCCAATGTTCTCTAGTAGCACCGAGCCGATTGTGGTGACGGCCGCTCGCAAGATTGGAAGAGAGCTAGTCACCGTTGGATGCACCGATCTTTGAGAAGGTGCGCTTTGCAGCGCATCAACCGGATGGACCTGCAGCTTCTTGGTGGGAGAATTACACCGCCACTTTTCCTTGGGTGGCATCACTTGGGATCAATTCCAGCAGGCCTTCGCCTGCTCATGTCTCATCTGGAGCCATGAGTGCGAAGAAGCGTGAGTTCGAAACTTGCGCCGGGGAATCGTCTTGTGGCACAATGCGTGGAGGAATCAGCAAGCTTGCTCGCTATGCCCCGACGATGTGGCCACCGATGCCGCCAAGCGGGAGAAGTTCCTTGAGGACTAAATGATGAATTGAGCATGCAGCTTATTGTGGCTACTTTCAACAACTACCGGAGCTGGTAGACAAGGCCACCATTCGGAAGGCAAGCAGCAGCGATAGAGAGCCGCAAGAGGAAGTACAGCCGGGGAAGCACAATTCAGAGCTCAGCAGAAGCCCGCTATGCACCGTACTCGGAGGGCACATCCATCACAACCATGGAGGTCATAACCATGGTGGAAATGGAAACAACCGCAGCCAGACAACAAGTCAGGCCATGGCAATGGCAATGGCAATGGTAATGGCAATCAGCACCGTTCTGCCCGGCTCAGAAGGATCTGAGCCACATCACCGCTTCAAGTGCCGAAGGCAGGCACTACGCCACCGACTGCCGGAGGCCAAGCGGAGGAACAGGAATGGCAATGGAGGCTCAGCGAAGAAGCCCAATCCTTCCTCGTGCTCAAGTGAATCACATCGGCGTGAGAACGTCTATGATCAACCGGAACAATCGTGGTTGGTAAGTTTTATTGAATTCACGTTCAGTTTTGGTTACTGTTTGATTACGGTGCAACGCATTCATTCATATCAAGGGTAGTTGTGGATAAGTACGGATTACGCACTAGAACCCTTAGAAGCCCCTCCGTCGATTCGCGGAGGAGAAATGATGGCAGGTTTAAGCTGTCCTGCAAACCTCAACATCGGGAACCACAAATTTCCGTAGAACTCATAGTGTTGGAAACTCAGACCTTGGATGTAATCCTAGGCATGGATTGGTTGTCAAAGTATGAAGGAACATTGATCGTGCCAACAAGTCTATTCTGCTCACCACCCGGAGCGAAGAGGATCAAGTATGTAGCCAGCATAGCGGATGAAGAATCAGGTGCATTCCCTCACGGGAGTTGTTCAGGAAGAAGTGCACAGAGTGCAAGAATTTCCGATGTGTTTCCGGAGGAATTACAGAATGCCACCGACGAGACATTGAGTTTCGATCGAGTTATTGCCGGCACAGCCCCAATATCTAAGAGACCTTATCGGATGCCACGAATGAGTTGAAAGAGATCAAGGAACAAATAAATGAGTTATTGGAGAAAGGATATATTAGTCCAAGCTCATCACCTTGGGGAGCCCCAGTTCTTTTGGTAGAGAAGAAGGATGGAAGCTTGAGGATGGTTGTGGATTACCGTGCATTGAGCGAAGTAACCATCAAGAACAAGTACCCTCTGCCCATGATCAATGACTTGTTTGATCAGCTTGTTGGAGCCAAGGTATTCTCTAAGATCGATCTTGATCGAGGTATCACCGATTGAAAATTCGTGAGAAGGATATACCCAAAACAGCATTCACCACGGTATGGTTTATCTGAGTATACCGTCATGTCATTTGGATTGACTAATGCTCCTGCATACTTCATGAATTTGATGAACAAGGTGTTCATGGAGTACTTGGACAAGTTTGTCGTGGTGTTCATCGATGACATATTGATATTCTCCAAGAGCGAGGAAGAGCATAAGGAACATTTGCGTCTAGTTACGGAGAAACTTGAGAACATCACCGTATGCCAAATTCAGCAAATGTGAATTTTGGTTGAAGGAAGTTGGATTCCTCGGACATGTTATTTCAGGAGAAGGAATAGCAGTTGATCCCGCCAAGGTTGAATCAGTCACCAAATGGCGTCACCCACCTCGACCAAGGAGATCCGCAGTTTTCTCGGACTTGCGAGGATATTATCGGAGGTTCATTGAGAACTTCTCGAAGATTGCCAAGCCCATGACTGAGCTGTTGAAGAAGGAAGCCAAGTATGTTTGGACCGAGGAATGTGAGGCCAGTTTTCAGGAATTGAAGAAACGGTTGGTCACAGCTCGGTGTTGATATTGCGGACATACATAAGGAATACCAGGTCTATTGTGACGCTTCTCGTCAAGGACTCGGAGGAGTATTGATGCAGGAAGGTAAGGTTGTAGCTTATGCATCCGGACAGCTCTGCCTCATGAGATGAATTATGCCACGCATGATTTGGAATTAGCAGTGTAGTGCATGCACTCAAGACTTGGAGACATTTCCTCATTGGAAATCGTTGTGATGTCTATCTGGATCACAAGAGTCTGAAATATATCTTCACGCAGAAGGAATTGAACCTCGAGCGGAGGAGATGGCTAGAGTTGATAAAGGACTATGACATGAGGCTACATTACCACCCCGGTAAAGCCAATGTTGTGGCAGATGCTTTGAGCCGTAAGAGTTATGTGAACACTCTTACAGCGAGGATTACCCAGAGTTGGTTGATGACCTCGAGATCTCCGATCGAGATAGTTCGAAAGGATTTGTTGCAACCACGGAAGTTCAGTCCACCTTGACCGAAAGGATTCGTGAAGCCGTAAGTCGGACAAGGAAATCGATGAGATTAAGCAAAAGATGGAGGAAGGAAAAGCTAAAGGATTCCGAAAGGATGAACATGGAACTGTATGGTTTGAGGATCGTATTTATGTGCCCAATGATCCCGAGCTCAGGAAGTTAATTCTTCAGGAAGCTCATGATTCCCCGTACTCAATTCACCCCGGCAACACCAAAATGTACCGGATTTGAAGCAAAGTTTACGGTGGACGGTATGAAGAAGGACATTGCCGAGTGCGTGGCCGTATCGATGTTTGCCAGCGTGTAAAGGCGTAACATCGAAGCCAGCAGGTTACTTCAACCTTTGCCGATTCCCGATTGGAAATGGGAGAAACTTGGTATGGATTTCATCACAGATTACCCAGACCCGTTCAGGTTATGATTCTATCTGGGTAGTAGTTGATCGTTTGACTAAGGTAGCTCACTTCATTCCGTGAAGACTACCTATACCAGTGCCAAGTTGGCCAAGATATACATGACCAGGATCGTATGTCTGCATGGAGTTCCGAGGAAAATCGTGTCGATAGAGGAACGCAGTTTACCTCAAAGTTTTGGAAGCAATTGCATGAAACTTTGGAGTGCGAGGCTGGAATTCATACAGCCTTTCATCCATGAGACATGATGGATGCACCGAGAGAGTCAATCAGATTACGGAGGACATGTTGAGAGCTTGTGTGCTAGACTATGGGTCTAGCTGGGATGATAATTTGCCCTCGCAGAGTTCTCGTACAACAACAGTTATCAATCCAGTTTGAAGATGGCACCTTGAAGCTCTATACGGAAGCGGTGTAGAACACCATTCTTTGTGGGATAGCGTTGGAGATCGATCACTTTTGGTTCCGATCTTATCAAGGATTCGAAGAAAGTCAAGCTAATTCGAGACCGGCTCAAGATAGCACAATCACGACGTAAGAGTTATGCCGACGATGGCGCAAGGAGGTGACTTACGAAGTGGGAGACCGAGCATATCTTCGTGTATCTCCACTTCGTGGAATCAAGAGGTTTGGAGTCAAGGAAAGTTAGCACCCGATTCATTGGCCCTACAAAATCCTCGAGCGTCGTGGAGAAGTTGCATACAAGTTGGAATTGCGGAAGGATTGTCCGGAGTTCATGATGTCTTTCACGTTTCTCGCTTGAAGAAGTGCCATGCAGACATGGCCGATGTTCCGTTGAGAGACACAAGTGCCCCTAGAGGCCATACAGCTTGACAAAGTGATTTAACTTACAAGGAGACACCGTCAAAATTCTCGAGGCGCAAGCAGAGTTACCCGCAGCAAAGTCATCAAGTTTTGCAAGGTCTTTGTGGAGTCACCACACCGAGGAAGAAGCCACACAGGGAGCGCCAAGAAGATCTTCGTCGAGACCATCCGCACCTATTGCTAGCCAACCCGAATCTCGAGGGCTAGATTCATCTTAAAATGGTAGGTTTGTAACATCCCAAATTTTCCTATTTGGAATGTTTTACAATAATAGCTAAGCATCCTATGCATCCTGTTTGAATTTGAATACCATTTGGAGTTTGAGAGAGTTTTGAATTTGAAATTTGAATTCCAAACTTTGGCATGTGGAAACCATTCCAAAACCAAGCCCGATAAATACTTGATCAAAAGTATGAGAGGAGCAAACATGACACTCCAAAAATATCAGAGGAAACAATGCCAAAAGAATTGGATTCAAATCTGAATTTTATTTGAATTTGAAAAAAATGGATTTTCATAAAGTTTGGATTTTGGCTTTGGAAAAATGTTCAAATGAAAGGGAATATTCCCCTGATCATTTTGGTATATATATACCCTATATAAAATATTATTAGTTTAGGTTTTATTTTGTTTTTGGTTTTATAAAAAAAAAATAAAGGAAAAACTTTCGGGCGCCAGCCAGGCCACCCAGGCCCAGCCAGCGCCACCTCACCTCGGCCACCCCGCGCACCAGGCCCAGCCACCGGCCCACTAGGCCCCAGGCCAGCCAGCCGACAGCCCGCGCCCCCCCCCCTCGCCCGAATCCCCTAGGATCCGTCGCCCGCCAAAACCCCCTCTCTCTCTCAGCGACCGTGGCCCCACCCGTCGTCTTCCCCTCGCCACACAAGCGGACCTCATGGGAGATCCACCGGATCCCAAGGATCCGGGATCCCGACAGCCCGATGCCCTTCCGCCCCTCGCCCGACCCCGGCTATATAAGCGGAGGCCCCGCACCCCATTCCCCCCTTAGCCACGCCGAGCCTCTCTCCTCTCTCTCCCGAAGCACGCCGAGCCCGAGCTCAACCCCGCCAAAACCCTCGCCGTCGCCGCCCTAGTGCCCCCGACCTCACCAACCCCACCAAACCCTTCCCGAGCTTCCCGCGTCTCCCGACGTCTCCCAAGCTCGCTGACGCCTTGGCCCCGGAGCACTCTCGCCGCCGCCCCGACGTCGCCGAGTCCGTGAGTCCCGGCTTTCCCTCCACCGTCCGATCCCAATCGGGTGGCTAGGATTAAAGCCCCAAGGGGTATGTTTTAGTTAGAAAACCGGCCGGCCGGTGCGGTTTATTTTATTAGTTAGGTTTATTTTAGTTAGGCCGGTTCTGTTAGTTAAACCCTAGGCCCATTTAGTCTATCTGACGCCTAGTGCACAGTTTAGGCCCATTAGGCATTTTTCTTTTTATTTAGATTTTCTGTTTTAGCCGATTTGTTCCAAATTTCAAAAATGTGTATCTTTTGTTCTGTTTAATATTTTTTAGTGATTCTTTTTTTGTTGGATTGCAAATTTTATGTAGTTTCTGAAAAACATATATTTAGCTATGTTAAAAATAATTAAAAATGCTTTAATATTATTTTAGTCAGAATAGCAAATCTGCTATAGTTTTAGTTAGAAAAATTATTTTTGCATGATTCTTTTTGCAATCACTTTATTTTGATATTGCCAAACCCTAGAAATTAACTTTGGTATTTTAGGATTAATAAAAAAATTAATTCTAGGCAGAATCCTATTAATCCTAATTAATTGATTAGTTCCTGTTTTCCTAATTAATTAATTAGTAAATTAATTTATTTTTAACTTGTGATTAGTTATTCTAGGTTAATTTCTGTCATTCCATTAGATGAACTTTTATTTATAATTAATAAAAGTTTTAAATTATTTTCTTAATAGAAATTGGATTAGGCCTAAAGTGAGTTTTATAATAGCTATTTAATTAATTCTTTTTGCTCCTAGTTGCTTAGTTAATCCTTTTCTGTTAAGTTAACCTAAAACCATGATTAGGTCATATTGAGGAATTTTGTTAAATAAAACTATTTTTGCTATTGTTTGGAATAGGGAAAAACTTTGAATTTGATTTCTTTGAGTTTTCCTTTTGATTTGGTTTTGATTGTTTGGTTGTGTTATGTTATCTTTGTTATCTTGTGTGATCCTCTTGCTTTGTACTTATTATGTCATTGTTTGTCTCGGTAGAGTTCCCGGAGTGCGAAGCTTGCTACTACGACTCCTTAGCTTACGAGGATCATCAGCAAGGCAAGTTTTGATCATGTTATTTCTATACCTATGTTTTTGTGCATTAGTAGTTGTCACCACCCCACCATTGCATGCAGTAGTGATAATCTTGAAGTCATTAAACTTGAGTAGTATCATGTGGTAGGATGAACCAATCCCTTGTTACCATGGCCCCGGACGTAGTAGTTATTTTGCTATGCTCAGAGACGGATTTGGGATGAGTGAAATTCATAAGTAAGATGTGAGAGTAAATGATGATGATGATGACCCCATGGACTACAATGATCAAGATGGACTTGGAAAAATCACTCTTTGGGTGGAGGACGGTTGACGGGCACCTGGAGCACCAGTGGTGGCGGGATGCATGGAGAAGCGCCATGACATCCTGCGAAAGCTTCACCCAGCCACGAAGAGAAGGATGGATGCCCCATGACCGAAGCTTACTGTGCAGCCGCAAGCCATTATGGGCTCTGGCTGGGTTGACCACAGTAGTGAAGTCTGGCTGGGCGGTACTACGAGAAGTAGACGAGCGGTAGGGTTGGATGGGTACCGCGGTGGCGGAAGAACTCTTTGGAAGACCTGTTTCATTCGTCCGTCTTCAAACACCATGAAGTGCGAAGACTTTAAAGGAGGAATGATTCTTGCGGGAAAGTCGCAAACCTCTGCAGAGTGTTATAACCTAATCGATTAGCCGTGTCCCGATTACGGACATTTGAGCCTCTGGACCTTGGAAGTATTCGGATATCTCAACACTTAACTCTAATGAATTAATTTGATTGGGTTTATGACTTAATAATAATTTGGGAACGAGATATTGGTTGGCGGAACCATCTCAATAACTACCAACAATTTGTAGTAATTTGCAAATAAGTCCACTGTAGTAGGATAAAATTGGCTTTACGCAAAATGATGAAACTTAAAGCTCCACAGCCAAATATGCATATAGAGTTAGTAACTTTATTATTGTTGTTCTTCATAACTTGTCGACTTATTCCAAAAGCTGACCTACATGGCTGCAACGTATTATGTTGCGTAGATATATTCGATCGAGGTGAGGCTACGCTCCGCTTGCGATTGCCCTTTGAGTCGGATGGACTCGCTTACCTTCGACGCCTTCGCAGCATTTTAGTTTATTTCTCATGAGTTGGCCTTGAGCGAATTTATTCCCTTGTAATAAAGACTCTATATGAGAATCGATTAATGATATTCAGGTGTGATTGAACTTTGATTACTTTATCGATGTAATTGTGAGTACCAAAGATGATCTTGGGATGGTATGCAGACGTAGATTTGACCGATTTGGGGTCAGGTCGCTACAACTCCCTCCGTCACTGTTTATAGAGCGCGCTTTAAAAACAAAAAAAACAATCTCTGGGACCAAGGCGACTAGCGATCAGCCTGAAAAATAGCATTGGTAGTTATAGCACGGTGTCTATTACTAGAGGTAATAATGCATACACACATGCATGCAGTGCTTCCACCTCGGGTGAACACATGCATGAACTTACTCAACTCTGCGTACACACGTAGTACATCGAGAGAAAATTGTGGACTTGATTGCGGTTACCATGCCCTAATTAATTGAGCATTAAACCAAACGCGTCTAAAGTCTCTCTGGTGGTGAAAATGCATGCAGAGAAATGCATCAGAATGAAGCGCGCCCTGTAAACTATGACGGAGGGAGGAGTAGTATGAAGGTGCAAAACAAAGTACGCGTATGGCCAGTCAGTCAATGCACTTGCTCTTGGCATATCACTGACATGTGGGATCGGAGTGTGAGAAAGCCGATCTCAATTGACGACAAAATGGCCAACTCACCATTCCTTGAGAGAGACGAGGAGCGAGAACACACAGACAGGCTCGCACGGAGGCCAAGATATATTCGAGCATGATTGATCGTTATCATCATTACATGTTCGATGTTTTTTAATACTACAATTGGGATGCCATTTTCTGCACTTCTCCTGCATAAATGTGTACTTTATCAGAGATTAAAATAAAATAAGAGTACAGACGCTCCACCATGCGGTTCTAGTAGTAGTACTACTCGTACTACTAAACCTTGCGCTTGGCTCTTCGCTCTTCGTGAAGTCGAACAATGATGGTACGCCGCATGTTGGGTAGTACAATGCCTCTGGCAATCTGACACCGAATGAACTGCTGCATGTCCACCGCCTGGGCGAAGGTAGGTTGCATTAGTCAAAAGTTTCTCCTCGTCCTGCGAGCCATCAAGCTTGAGATAGATGGAGTGGGCGTAAGCGAGCTTCACCTTGTCCTGCAAGCTTCTCCTCGTTCTCCGAGTTGACGGGACACACCAAAAAGTAGTGCTAGTCCATACTCCCTCCTTTCCGGTTAATATGGCTTAATCTTTTTTGCAGGTAAATGTGAGAGCTTTATTCATATATAAGCATTCTTAGGACGATCAGCAAGAGACCTGTCACTAGGAAGCGAGGTACCCCACAAAAAAAGAAGAAGGAAGCGAGATGTTTCATCAAGCCAGCTCTCGGTCACATTGAAAGTGCAGCAAGGACGGTTCGCACAAAGATGCGCTGCAAGGTTTGCTGACCTGTTTACATGCTCAATAACAAAAAAGAGAAAATATTACCGAGCGCTCCTATTTGTAACAGGATATGAGCCAGACTTAAGCGAGAATTGTGGCGAGTGTTCCATGCAATCAACTTCCATTATCACATGCGAGAACCCTCGAAGAGAACCAAATGTGTTGAAGATTGCTTTATCACATTTTAAAATAAAATAAGAGTACAGATGCTCCTCCATCCGGTTCCTAGTAGTAGTACCTCTATAGTAGTAGTACTAGTACTAGTACTAGTAAACTTTGCGCTTGGCTGTTTGCCTCTTCGGGAAGTCGAACAATAATGGTACTAGTACAGTGTATGCTTCTGGTAATCTGACATTGAATTAACTGTTGCACGTGCACCGCCTGAGCGAGGGAGAGCTTGCATTAGTCAAAAGTTGCTCCTTGTCCTACGAGCCACCGTGCACAAGCTTCTCCCGTCCTGCAAGCTTCTCCTCGTTTGGCAAGTTGACGGGACACAACAAAGTAATGCTAGTCCATACTGCCTCCTTTCCGGTTAATATGGCTTAATTTCAAACTACATAAATACACTGTCTTTCACTATATATTTGTAAAAATACGGTAAGTGAACTTCATAATACGCTCATTGCGCTCAATATATACATTTTCCGGTGTTTATACGGTCACTAGCTCACCCTGACTGAGTATGTGTGTGCATGCACGTGTAGGTTGAGCACTTGAGCATGCCGTGTGTGTTCCGTCGTGTGCTCAGACATGCATGCAATAGGGTGTCGCACGCGTTTTTGCGTGCATGTGTACATGTGACTGTTGCATGCATGCACGAGGTTGTAGTCCCTCATATTCACATGTTCATTAGTCAATGCTTTATTAAAACGTTGCATGCAAGGTTTAATCATTCGTTATTCACGCATGCATTCCCGATATTAATACGTCGGTAAAGAAAATTTCTTGAGGAAAACGAGCCCGTGAATTGAGTACAAATGAGACCAATAAGCCAGGACTAAGGGACTACCAGTAGTGAACCAAAAGGAGGGAGTAGGTACTAGTAGTACTACGTAACAACGTGCAGTAACAAAATTCCTCTATGCGCATCCTGTCTACGTGTCATGCAAGAAAATAGAGATAAGTACAAGTGAGACTCATGAACGGTCATACACGTAGGGGAGTACGTGTAGGGGCCACTAAGGAGCAGTCAAATCACACAGTAAGTTAGTCGGAAGAAGCAACCATAATTTCACTCTTTAATGACACGTACGCAATATAAAATGGTTGATATGGAGAGAAAAAGAAAACCACTATATATATATACACTAGCAGGAGCCTAAGCTACAAGCCTGCTTGCTTGGGTTGCTCTCTTCACAAGCATAGAACAACGGTGGCCACACCGTTGGTCACAGATCCAGCCTGATCCCGCCGCTTGGGGAAGGGAACGATGTTCTGCATAGACGCGATCGACATAGGCGAGGGAGAAAACCCACAGTCGGTGCGTCCCAATCAGGGGTCCCCGCGGTATGGTCTGATGCCGCCTCCCAACCGCCCTTCTAACTACAGCCCGACGTCCCAGGTACATCTTCCTTTTGGAGCCGGCTTGCTCCACTGCCACAGCTCCTACGTAGATCCATCTCCATGTCGATCTTTCTCTTCTTCTATTGGCTTCTATTTGTGATGAGTTTATGTATCATGAACTAGTGCCACTACTATTATTCTAATCACACTTCTTCAATATCTTTGCCATCAGGGATGCTCAGCTCGATTTTAGTGGAACTGCACAAAAGCATCGTATGATCCGAGGGTGCCAGCCGTCTTTCCTTTGACAGGTTCTACCTAGCCAGGAAATTGAATCCTGTTAAGGGTTTAGGGTTTAAGTCGTAGTGACCCCATCAGTAGTTTTTATTTTGTACACACTCTCACAACTTTTGTCTTTTGTTGTGAAGTAAATATTGGCTATGATATGTGAATCATTGAGATGGATCAGCATGCGTGTTAGTTTTCCTTTGTATTTGATGGAATGTTGTAACGGGGCAACCTTGGATTAGGAATGAAAATGGAGTGGAAAGTTTCTGTTTTCCCGGAGAAAAAATGGAAACGGAGAGAAACCAACGTTTCATTTCGTTGGATCGCGCCATCGAGCAAAACCAACATTTAAATCACGTCTGTCGCATTCGTGTATCAACCTCCTCCACGGCTCCACCCCACATGGTCGCTCGGCATGCCACTCACCGCAAACAGAGTATATGATAACTTGCCCGCCTGCTTGTCGATGGATCGCTCCATGGAGTACTAGCACTACTGGAAGAGATTGATGAGTTGGGGGAGGACAGCTAGCTGTAGCACCGACTCCCAAGAACTTTTTACATGCATGTTGTGGCTGGCTATTGCGACCTTTGAACACGGAGTAGTCACGTGCACCGAGAAGCGGCGCGGGCGATGCTCTCTTAGCTGGCGCACAGCTTCAATACCGGCGCCAGTGAGAGGTCGCGTCTGCTTTGGCCGGGCATGAATGCGGCAATGACCATTTCGGGCAGGAAGCAAGCGCGGGTGATGAAGAGGGTTCGGGTTGGTCAGGAGCGGGTGTGGCAGGGGTCCGGTCGCCCGCAAAAAAGAGATGATGCATGTTAATATTGCTGCGTATATAATTAACAACGTAAATAATGTGCCAGTTGGGAAAATATGATTGGAGTTGGAGATGGAATTTTATGTAAACACGGATATGCATGTCTATGTCTATGTGTGTGTGCGCGACGACTCTCGCGACCTGGGAGCGGGGGCGTGTTTTTGATCGAGTTTTCTTTCTTGGTACGTAAAAAAAATTGTCCGCCAGGTTTCATTTCTTTTTTCTAGGAACACGCGTATTCTATTTAAAACCACTACTATGGAGAGATTTTTTACTCCATTGTATATATATCCTCTTGTTTGATAGGGTTTCTCGTGTCTCGCTCTCTCACCCTCTCCATATCAAAACAAGATGACAGTGTCCACTCTATCTCTCTCCTCACCGGTGGTCACAAATTTGGCCGAATCCCCTCCGCTGTGGGAGGTGAGGAGGTGCATCATTGATGTTGTCGCCGTCGCCGATGGAGGAAGCCGATGTGCGCTATCCTCTCGGAGCCGGCGCTAGCGCGGACGAAGGTCCTCCGCGCCCTTGTTCGCCGCCGTCGTGTGGGCAGATCCCGCCCGCCCTCCTAAGCGACATCTCGCCCACCTGAGGTATAACTTCTTATACTGGTCCAGCTCCCCAGGTCGCTGCATGCGGGTTTTCTTGTATGCGACTACTCCCCAGCTCCCCATGTACAGTAGCTAGGGTTCGTCGGCTGGTCCAACATCACCTACTATTATAGAGGACATTCCACTCGAAAAGTTGTCCTGGTTTATGCCTCGGTGGAGGTATACATGTTGTTTCAACAAAAAAGTACATGGTGGTTGTGCGTTCATGGTCCATATGCTCCTACTGCTGCTGCTAATCTAATACTATCACTGGTTAAATGAAGAAATGCTTTTTTTCTCGAGTATCCTCGTTTAGTTCCCATCAAGATAATCATGATGCTTCTGTTTGTTGGTGTACTTTTCATTAATTCTTATTGACAATTGAGATGTCGCTGTTAATCTTGTACCACTGCCAAAACAAAGTAACAACACTATATCCCTTTTTTATATTTTTTTGCAAATAGCGATGCGTATCTCCATACACGGGCATGTCTTCCTCAATTATAGCGGAACTGCACAAAATTGGATGGCCATTGTTGTTCTGCCTCACTGTCCTCTACCACGTGGTTCTTCCTTCCTCAAGCTTGATTACTGAGAAGAAACAGACCATAGTGAGGATTTGTCAAACTTCATAGGTGCCTCACCCAAACTTGGTGCCAAATGGATGATGCATCACCACGATGACCTATCGATGCCCATGGCTGCGCCTCATGGTTGCATCGGCTGGTGAAGCTGATCGATTTTCAATGAAAAACAAGCTGTCTTCCATCAGTGCCCTCTGCTTGTTACCCACAAACATGATATCTTTCATCAGTTCACCTTGGTTGCATTGGAGACACAGTCGCCTTTCACGTTGGTGCAATTTTATCACACAATTGGCTATGAACCAAATGTTTTCTCGAAGAAGGATCGACATTGGTACTAAGAGCATAAGTTTCGTATTGATTTCTAAGCCTTATTACAACTTTGTCTTCAGCTCCCATGTAATTTTATTTGTCCAGCTATTAACTTCGATTAAAAAAATGGTGTGGCCTAAAATCCCAGATGGACGTAGTAGCCCTACATTTTTATTTACTCTGCATATTAGATTTGACTGAAGTCAAACTTTGTAAAGTTTGACCAAGTTTAGTCCAAACACAACAAACCATAATTATTGAGAGAGGGCAAACTGTACATACTCTCAAACCTTTCCGATAATTGAAATTAAAATTCTTTATCTGTACACACTCTCACATGTTTCCGATAATTTGGCGGATGTGTGATTGTTCACTTAACGGAGGGTAATGTATCGCACATGAAGGATAGGAAGTGCGACCAGGACGCGTGGATCGTTAGTTCATCATAAGTAGTAGTTTTCTTCACTGGTACATTAAATAAAGAGTTTCGTTTCGTACTTACACAATTTAAAACGATTGTTATGGAGAGAATAAGAAAGCCACTTCACTATATATTAGTAGTATACACGAGTACTATATGGACGGAACTTAATTGACTTAGTGCACCTGCCTTTGGGTGTATGACAGGTGGGCCGAACATGTGGTTGGCCCACCAATCATACAGCCAAAGGCAGGTGCAGTTAAGGAACCGGAGCTCACTCCGTACTATATATGTAGTACTCCCTCCGTTCCCAAATATATGTCTTTCTAGAGATTCTAACAAGCGACTACATACAGAGCAAAATGACTGAATCTACACTCTAAAATATGTCTATATACATCCGTATGGTGTAGTCCATTTGAAATCTCTAAAAAGACTTATATTTAGGAACGAAGGGAGTACTATATAAGCTGGAGCCTCAGCGCTTGTTCGCTAGGGTTTGCACTCTCCACACTTTACACTATATATATATATATATATATATATATATATATATATATATATATATATATATATATATATATATATATATATATATATATATATATATATATATATATATATATATATATATATATATACACACACACACACACGTTGGAGGCTCAGCGTTCCTTTTCTAGGGTTTGCTATATTCACAGTCTCTCACCCTCTTCACCAGATCTAAACAAGACTACGTTGGCATCTGTATCCCCCCCCCCTCACAGCTGGTGAAGGAGCCGTCCGGATCCCGTCGCACCGGGAAGGGGAGGAGGTGAAGCGTTCACTCTATTGCCTTCGGCGAGGGAGGCAATCCACTGCTGGCTGCGCTGTTCTCTTTCACCCAACACCTATGCGGGAGGGCCACCGAACCCTTCTTCCTCGCAGTAGTGTGGGCAGATCCGGCCTCCCGCCATACACCTAGCCACATCCCGACGACCCTAAGGTATAAGTTTCTTTGAAACCGTCATTGCTCTAGATGCATGTAGATCTTTTTTGATTATGTAGTCGAATCTAGGTTTTGGTTCAAAGAGGAAAGAAGGGTGCGGTGGGGTGGATCGTGAATCTAGGATGTGGTTCAATGAGGAAAGGTGGGAGGGAAACTAGTATAGACTGGCTATCCAGCCGCTTCGTTGGTCGAAAAGCAAAAAAGGGGTAACCCAGTACACACATCTGTAAGGAACCGATCTCTTTGTTGAAAAAGGAAAGAAACTGGGGGGTCGGGTAGTTTGTGCAGGACTAGATTCGCTGAAAAAGGTTGAAAGAGAACAAATATGGTACCAACACAAATATGCTTCTTGGCAACATACTCTGCATCACCCATTTATACGTGTGGACGCACATCGTGCTGGCATGTCCCATGTCCCATGTCCCATACAACTATTTTGCTGTTGTTAATCTAAGAATGCCGCTGGAAAATTGAAGTAATGCCAGTGTTACAAGTAAATTACATTTTTAGCGTATGTTGTTTCAAGAGAATGGCTCTGTTAATATGAATTGATGCAACTGTTTTAGAAATGCTACTGTCCTATGATACGTCTCCGTCATATCTATAATTTTTGATTGTTCCATGCCAATATTATACAACTTCCATATACTTTTACAACTTTTTATACTATTTTTGGGACTAACATATAGATCTAGTGCCCAGTGTCAGTTCCTGTTTGTTGCATGTTTTTTGTTTCGCAGAAAATCCATATCAAACAGAGTCCAAACGGGATAAAAACTTACGGAGATTTTTTTGTAATATATGTGATTTTTGGGAAGAAGAATCAATGTGAGACGATGTCCGAGGGGGACACGAGGCAGGGGGTGCACCCCAGGGGGGTGGGCGCGCCCCTGACCCTCGTGGCAACGCCAATATCCGGATAAAAATCATGTCCAAATTTTAGCCCAATCGGAGTTACGGATCTCCGGGAATATAAGAAACAGTGAAAGTGCAGAATCAGGGAACATAGAAACAGAGAGAGAGACAGAGAGACATATCCAATCTAGGAGGGGCTCTCGCCCCTCCCATGCCATGGAGGCCAAGGACCAGAGGGTAAACCCTTCTCCCATCTAGGGAGAAGGTCAAGTAAGAATAAGAAGAAGGGGGGCTCTCTGCCCCTCTCTCTTGGTGGCGCCGGAACGCCGTCAGGGCCGTCATCGTTACCGCAATCTACACCAACACCTCCGTCATCTTCACCAACATCTTCATCACCTTCCACCATCTATCTACAACGGTACACTCTCCCGCAACCCGATGTACCCTCTACTTGAACATGGTGCTTTATGCTTCATATTATTATCCAATGATATGTTGCCATCCTATGATGTCTGCGTAGATTTTCGTTGTCCTACCGGTAATTGTTGAATTGCTATGATTGGTTTAATTTGCTTGTGGTTATGTTGCTGTACTTTGGTTCCCATCATATGAGCGCGTGCGTGGATCACACCATAGGGTTAGTTGTATGTTGATAGGACTATGTATTGGAGGACAAGAGTGACAGAAGCTTGAACCTAGCATAGAAATTGTTGCATACGGGATTGAAGGGGGACCAATATATCTTATGCTATGGTTGGGTTTTACCTTAATGAACGTTAGTAGTTGCGGATGCTTGCTAATAGTTCCAATCATAAGTGCATAGAATTCGAAGTCAGGGAGGACATGCTAGCAGTGGCCTCTCCCACATAAAACTTGCTATCAGTCTAGTAAAGTAGTCAATTGCTTAGGGACAATTTCGCAACTCCTACCACCAGTTTTCCACACTCGCTATACTAACTTTATTGCTTCTTTACCTAAACAGCCCCTATTTTTATTTACGTGCTCTTTATATTCTTGCAAACCTATCCAACAACACGTACAAAGTACTTCTAGTTTCATACTTGTACTAGGTAAAGCGAACGTCAAGCGTGCGTAGAGTTGTATCGGTGGTCGATAGAACTTGAGGGAATATTTGTTCTACCTTTAGCTCCTCATTGGGTTCGACACTCTTACTTATCGAAATAGGCTACAATTGATCCCCTATACTTGTGGGTTATCAAGACCTTTTTCTGGCGCCGTTGCCGGGGAGTTATAGCGTGGGGTGAATATTCTCGTGTGTGCTTGTTTGCTTTATCACTAAGTAGTTTTTATTTTGTGCTCTTGTTTTCTAGCTTTAGTTATGGGTAGGAAATGCAAAATACCAAAAAAAAATTAGTGGTACCTACTGAACCAATGGTTGAAGAACCACTCAAAATCTATCACACTACTGAAGCTTTCAACTTGGATCATCTTTGACCCCTTTGTGCTCGTGCTGAAACCCCAACTAGCTTAGTTGAGGGCAAATCTTTAGATGTGCATGCTTATTATGTGCGACACCTCTTATCTCAAAAAGGGGATTTTTACTGGATCAAATTCATCATTTGCAATGCTATGCTTGGAATTTATGTGAAATATATGATGTTACTTGTTGTTCTGAAAACCCTAAGAAACACCTTCCCTAACAATGTGAGTTTAGTGACAACGGAATCATATCTTCGTATGCTAAGGGTGTTTATAATTACTATGATGTTCAACAAATTGAAGAATTTGTTGCTTTTAAGGGTGCTTATGAAATTGCTTCTTTGATTGGAAAGTATGATGCACTCTTTACAAGTGTGAAAATTTTGCCATACTTAAATATTGTTATGATAATTATGCTTCTAATGCCTATGTTAAACCATATATTGAGGACTCCTCCGCTGTCCAAGAAAAGACTAATATTTTGCAGGAGTCTATGGAAGATGGAATTGATGAACCTGTGGGCTCATTGGATGAAAAATATGATGAGGAGAGCGAAGAACAAAAGGAGGAAGAGCGGATTAGCTACCTGTGCCCATCTTCTAATGAGAGTAACTCTTCAACTCATACATTGTTTAATTTCCGTTCGTGCTTACTGAAGGATGATTGCTATGATGATTGTTATGATCCCGCTGATTCTTTTGAAATATCCCTTTTTGATGATGCTTGCTATGCTTGAGGCTAAGATGCCAATATGAATTATGCTTATGGAGATAAACTTGCTATAGTTTGTTATGTTAAACATGAAATTGTTGCTATTGCACCCACGCATGATAGTCCTATTATCTTTTTGAATTCTCCCCACTACACTATATCAGAGAAGTTTGCCCTTATTAAGGATTATATTGATGGGTTGCGTTTTACTACTACACATGATGATTTTGATAGATATGATATGCATGTGCTTTCTGCTCCTACTTGAAATTATTATGAGAGAGGAACTATATCTCCGCCTCTCCATGTTTCCAATATGATAAAATTGCAAGAAACTGTTTATACTATGCATTGGCCTTTACTACGTGTGCATGAATTGTTCTTTTATGACATGCCGATGCATAGGAAGAGATTTAGACTTCGTTGTTGCATGATATATGTTACTTTGTGCTCACTACTAAATCACAAATCATTGTTAATTAAAATTGGCTTTGATATACCTTGGGATCCGGGTGGATCCATTACTTGAGCACTATATGCCTAGCTTAATGGCTTGAAAGCGCTGCCAGGGAGACAACCGGAAGTTTTAGAGAGTCATTTATTTCTGTTGTGTGCTTTTATAAAGGTTAAAAATAAAAATAATGTGCCAAGATTTGCCTTTAGGATGTTTACATTGCTTGTTGGTTTGTGCGGTGCGAAACAGAAACTTTGGCTGTAGTGCACGATTTTACATTTTTTTACTGGAACGTCAAACGGTTCTGAAACTTTTGGCACTGTCTTTCTATACAATTTTTTTATTTTTCCTAATTTTGTCAGAATTTTTGGAGTACGAGAAGTATGGTTAATGCTCAGATTACTACAGACTGTCCTGTTTAAGACATATTCTGTTTTTGATGCATAGTTTGCTTGTTTTGATGAAACTATCGATTTCTATCAGTGGATTAAGCCATGGAAAATTTATATTACGGTTTTTTTCTACAATGCAAAAACAAAATATGAATTGGTTTGCAATAGTACTTAGAGTAGTGATTTTCTTTATTATACTAACGGATCTTATCGAGTTTTTTGTTGAGTTTTGTGTGGATGAAGTGATCAAAGACCGAGGAGGTCTCGATGTGAGGAGAAGGAGGAGAGGAAAGAGCTCAAGCTTGGGGATGCCCAAGGCACCCCAAGTAAATATTCAAGGAGACTCAAGCGTCTAAGCTTGGGGATGCACCGGAAGGCATCCCATCTTTCTTCAATAAGAATCGGTATGTTTTCGGTTTTGTTTCGTTCATGTGATATGTGCAAATCTTGGAGCGTCTTTTGCATTTAGTTTTCACTTTTCTTTGATGCACCATGCTGGTATAATATAGTGCATGGTTGATTTATAGAATGCTCATTGCACTTCACTTATACCTTTTGAGTATGGCTTTATAGAACACTTCATGTGCTTCACTCATATCATTTGAAGTTTGGATTGCCTCTTTCTCTTCACATAGAAAACTGCCATTTGTAGAATGCTCTTTTGCTTCACTTATATTTGTTTGAGCGTGGGCATATATTTTGTATAAATAATTAAACTCTCTTGCTTCACTTATATCTATTTAGAGAGATGACAGGAATTGGTCAGTCACATGGTTAGTCATAAAATCCTACATAAATCCTGTAGATCACTGAATATGATATGTTTGATTCCTTGTAATAGTTTTGCGATATAAAGATGGAGATATTAGAGTCATGCTAGTGGGTAGTTACGGATTGTAGAAATACTTGTGTTGAAGTTTGTGATTCCTGTAGCATGCATGTATGGTGAACCGTTATGTAACGAAGTTGGAGCATGAGGTATTTATTGATTGTATTCCTTATGAATGGCGGTCGGGGATGAGGTTAGGTCTTTTCCTACCAATCTATCCCCCTAGGAGCATGCGTGTAGTAATTTGTTTCGATGACTAACATATTTTTGCAAGAAGTATGTGAGTTCTTTATGACTAATGTTGAGTCCATGGATTATACACACTCTCACCCTTCCATCATTGCTAGCCTCTTCGGTACCATGCATTGCCCTTTCTCACCTCGAGAGTTGGTGCAAACTTCACCGATGCATCCAAACCCCGTGATACGATATGGTCTATCACACATAAGCCTCATTATATCTTCCTCAAAATAGCCACCATACCTACCTATCATGGCATTTCCATAGCCATTACGAGATATATTGCCATGCAACTTCCATCATCATCATATACATGACTTGAGAATTTATTGTCATATTGCTTTGCATGATCGTAAGATAGCTAGCATGATGTTTTCATGGTTTGTCCATTTTTTTGATGTCATTGCTATGCTAGATCATTGCACATCCCGGTACACCGCCGGAGGCATTCATGTAGAGTTATATCTTTGTTCTAGCATCGAGTTGTAATATTGAGTTGTAAGTAAATAAAAGTGTGATGATCATCATTATTAGAACATTGTCCCATGTGAGGTTATCAAAATAAAAGTGGCCAAAGAAGCCCCCCTCCAAAAAAGAGAGAGGCCAAAGAAGCCTAAAAAAAGAGAAAAAAATAAAAAAATGAGAGAAAAGAGAGAAGGGACAATGTTACTATCCTTTTACCACACTTGTGCTTCAGAGTAGCACCATGTTCTTCATATAGAGAGTCTCTTGAGTTATCACTTTCATATACTAGTGGGAATTTTCATTATAGAACTTGGCTTGTATATTCCAACGATGGGCTTCCTCAAATGCCCTAGGTCTTCATGAGCAAGCAAGTTGGATGCACACCCACTTAGTTTCAGTTTGAGCTTTCATACACTTATAGCTCTAGTGCATCCGTTGCATGGCAATCCCTACTCCTCGCATTGACATCAGTTGATGGGCATCTCCATAGCCCGTTGATTAGCCGTGTCGATGTGAGACTTTCTCCCTTTTTTGTCTTCTCCACACAACCTCCATCATCATATTCTATTCCACCTATAGTGCTATGTCCATGGCTCACACTCATGTATTGTGTGAAAGTTGAAAAGGTTTGAGAACGTCAAAAGTATGAAACAATTTCTTGGCTTGTCATCGGGGTTGTGCATGATTTGAATATTTTGTGTGATGAAGATGGAGCATATCTAGACCTTATGATTTTGTAGGGATAACTTTCTTTGGCCATGTTATTTTGAAAATACATGATTGCTTTATTAGTATGCTTGAATTATTATTGTCTTAATGTCAAATGATAGACTATTGCTTCGAATCATTCGTGTCTTAATGTTCATGCCATGATTAGATTACATGATCAAGATTATGCTAGGTAGCATTCCACATCAAAAATTATCTTTTTATCATTTACCTACTTGAGGACGAGCAGGAATTAAGCTTGGGCATGCTGATACATCTCCGTCGTATCTATAATTTTTGATTGTTCCATGCCAATATTATACAACTTTCATATACTTTTGGCAACTTTTTATACTATTTTTGGGACTAACATATTGGTCCAGTGCCCAGTGTCAGTTCCTGTTTGTTGCATGTTTTTTGTTTCGTAGAAAATCCATAACAAACGGAGTCCAAACAGGATAAAAACTTATGGAGATTTTTTTGGAATATATGTGATTTTTGGGAAGAAGAATCAACACGAGACGATGGCCGAGGGGGCCACGAGGCAGGGGGGCGAGCCCCGGGGGGTGGGCGCACCCCTGAGCCTCGTGGCCACCCCGTAAGGCGGTTGGTGCCCTTCTTTCGCCGCAAGAAAGCCAATATCCGGATAAAAATCGTGTCCAAATTTCAGCCCAATCGGAGTTACGGATCTCCGGGAATATAAGAAATGGTGAAAGGGCAGAATCAGGGAACACAGAAACAGAGAGAGACAGAGAGACATATCCAATCTCGGAGGGTCTCTCGCCCCTCCCATGCCATGGAGGCCAAGGACCAGAGTGGAAACCCTTCTCCCATCTAGGGAGAAGGTCAAGGAAGAAGAAGAAGAAGGGGGCTCTCTCCCCCTCTCTCCCGATGGTGCCGGAAAGCCGCCATTGCCATCATCGTCACCGCAATCTACACCAACACCTCTGTCATCTTCACCAACATCTTCATCACCTTCCCCCATCTATCTATAGCGGTACACTCTCCCGCAACCCGCTGTACCCTCTACTTGAACATGGTGCTTTATGCTTCATATTATTATCCAATGATGTGTTGCCATCCTATGATGTCTGAGTAGATTTTCGTTGTCCTATCGGTAATTGGTGAATTGCTATGATTGGTTTAATTTGCTTGTGGTTATGTTGCTGTACTCGTGGATCACACCATAGGGTTAGTTGTATGTTGATTGGACTATGTATTGGAGGGCAAGAGTGATAGAAGCTTCAACCTAGCATAGAAATTGATGCACACGGGATTGAAGGGGGACCAATATATCTTATGCTATGGTTGGGTTTTACCTTAATGAACGTTAGTAGTTGAGGATGCTTGCTAACAGTTCCAATCATAAGTGCATAGAATTCCAAGTCAGGGATGACATGCTAGCAGTGGCCTCTCCCACATAAAACTTGCTATCGGGACAATTTCACAACTCCTACCACCACTTTTCCACACTCGCTATACTAACTTTCTTGCTTCTTTACCTAAACAGCCCCTAGTTTTTATTTACGTGATCTTTATATTCTTGCAAACCTATCCAACAACACCTACAAAGTACTTCTAGTTTCATATTTGTTCTAGGTAAAGCGAATGTCAAGCGTGCGTAGAGTTGTATCGGTGGTCGATAGAACTTCAGGGAATGTTTGTTCTACCTTTAGCTCCTTATTTGTTTCGACACTCTTACTTATCGTAAGAGGCTACAATTGATCCCCTATACTTGTGGGTTATCATCCTACTTTGTTTTCCATCAAGATAAGTTAGATGCTTCTTTTTGTCGCCATTTGTTTCATCCTCCTTTATTGGCCAGTAATTGTTTCCTTTTTGGCCTGTGTTAAAATAGGGATATCTATTCAACTTGTTGCTATAGCGAACTTAAATGTCGCACAAGCAACTTTGCTTAATTTTGGTGGAACTGCACAAAAGGACATTAGATTTCCATATATGTGTTGGGATTTGTTTCAAGTCCTCCTCGCGAGTTGTTTCAAATATTGGTCAATAAAGGTGAGTACCGACTTTCATCCACATGATGCTGTAGTGTGCTTTGAGTTGTTGTGCTACTTATATTGGTACTATTTGGATAAATGTTGAATTGAAGCTATTGAACTGATGTCTTTTACCATTAAGCGAGCAAAAATTGTTCCAACCCAGACATGAAGCTTGTTTCTTTGTTACAACAAAACTCTGCATCACCACCTTTATACGTAGATGGAAGCACATGTTGTTGTTGCGCCCACTCGCCTCTGGAACTGTTTATGCTTTTTGTTAATCTAATGCCACTGGTAAAATTAAGCAATGCCACTCTCAGAATTAACTACTGAACTGTTTTAAGAGAATATCTCTGTTAATATGAATCAATGCAACTGTTTTAGAAATGCTACGGTCCTATACTTTGTTTTTCATCAAGATAAGGTAGGTGCTTCTTTTTGTGGCCGCATGTTTCATCCTCCTTTATTGGCCAGTAATTGTTTCCTTTTTTGCCTATGTTAAAACTGGGATATCTATTCAACTTGTTGCTATTGCAACATTTTACTTGGCTATGCGAAATACTTTTGTTTTAAGAGTGTTTTGTGCAGTTCAACTTGAATGTCACACCGGCGACTTTGCTTAATTTTGGTTGAACTACATAAAAGGAGATCGGATTTCCATATATGTGTTGAGGTTTCTTTCAGGTCCTCCTCACATGTTGTTTCAAATCTTGGTCAAGAAGGGTCAGTACCGACTTTCATCCACATGATGGTGTAGTGTGGTTTGAGATGTTGTGCTACTTGTATTGGTACTATTTTAAATAAATGTTGAATTGAAGCTATTGTATTGTTATCTTTACCCATTAAGTAGTGAACAAAAATGGGGCCAACCCAGACATGATGCTTGTTGCTTTGTTACAACAAACTCTGCATCACCCCCTTTATAAGTAGATGGAAGCACATGGTGTTGTTGCGCCCATTCTCCCCTGGAACTGTTTATGCCTTTTGTTAATCTAATGCCGCAGGTAAAATTAAGCAATGCCATTCTCAGAATTGACTACTGAATCTTAGTTCAAAACTGCAACACTGGTTAGGGATCGGCGGGAGTACCATTTCTGTTAGGGATCAGCTGGATTACATGTTTAAGAAATGTATTGTTGAGATAATGTCTCAGTTAGTATATATCAATTATAGTGTTTTACATATGGTACTATACTGCTTTGAGTTCTTTCTACATGTTTAACCAGGGTATTGTTAAGATAATGTCTTTGTTAATATGAATCAGTCACATTGTTTTAGGAATGGTACTTTTCTGCTTTGTCGTTCTTTATACATGTTGAAACAAGGCATTTTTAAGATAATGTCTCAGTTAATATGAATGAACCACACTGATTGAGAATTGCTACTCCTGCTTTGTTTTCCCTTAAGATAAGTTAGATCAGTAGATGTTTTTGTTCTGGGAGTACAAGTCATCAACCGTTATTTCTCATTAATTGTTTCCCTTATACCTATTGTTGCTTACAGGTATATCAAAATTAAAGTTTGGGTTTATTTTGACTTTGATTTTAGTTGAACTGCACAAAAGGAGCCAATGTGTCTAAGGCTAACTGCTGCATTAGTGGGTCCAGTTGGTCTTACCACTTTGCAGAAAGATGCAATCACTGTTTGCGCTACATTACATAAGGAATGATCAAGAAGCTTTACAGGGTATTAGTAGACGCTGATGACATGACTAGTCTGCAGAGAGCACAGGCAACTTAACAACACGTGGAGTGCAAACTTCACTCCACAAGGAAAGGTATGACCAAGTCAGTTGCCAACGCATCTGTAACAAACGAGGTTAGTATCGGCCTTCAACCACATGATTGTCCTTTGTTATGTTGTGCTACTTTTATTGTTGTATTGTTTTGAATAAATTTTTAATTCAAGCTATTGTATTGCTATCTTTTCCTGTTAAAGATAACGAAGATGATTATAGTTGTAAGCGTATGTTCAATCAACTAGTACCACTATTATATTCATCACGCATTTTCTGTATTTATGTAGACAGGGATGCTGAGCTTGATTTTAGTGGAACTTCACAAAATGTTCAGATGGTTCGTGTCCTCCATAATACTTCATCATGCACAATACATCGAATGGTTCTCTAATCATTCGTCGTCACCATGAGCCACCGGACTATCTGTTTGAATGGAGCTGCCAACATCGACCATTAAGAAGGGTAAGAAGAAAGACAAAAAGAGAGATTGGCTGCTTTACTTGTGGTTCGGAGGAACACTAAACAAGTGCCAAAACAAGTACAAGAAGCTAGGACAGGACTCCAAGTCTGTCAACGTCACTCTAAGCAACAATGATGCGGCATCTGGGTATGGTAATCTGTTTACCATACTTTCTGTTAGTCCACCGACTGGTGGGTTGACACTGGGGCCAATATTCATGTGTGTGCTAATATGTCTTTGTTTTCTTGCAGCATATAAATACGAAATCCACAGAGATGCCATCTTGATTTTAGTGGAACTGCACAAAATGTTCAGATGGTTCGTGTCTTCCGTAATACTTCATCATGCACAATACATCGGATGGTTACATCGGCATTCAGGAACAGGGGTCCCTGGACTTGCTCGCTGCGGCCTCTTGCGCGTGGCACAAGGGTGGCCCAGCAAGGCCCATCTTCATCAGCACAAGCTCAAGACCCTCGCGAGGGGCCAAGCCTCACGGGGCGGACGACAGGGAGCTTCCTTAGGCACGGCCTCGTCAGGCTGGCTCATGAGGAGGCGGAGAGATCAAGGCGGGGTACCTCACAAGGTGCCCATGACGCAAGCCATGACGACCAAGGGCGCCAAGGTGAGGCGCCAGCCAGCCTTGATGTCCTCCTTTCCTCTTTGGTGCAAAGGGAGCAAGCGCGAGCAAGAGTATCAAGCAAAGGCATCCGTTTGATTGCAACAAGACCAAGACCGTCATAACGGCAGGAAGGAAGTCATCGTGGAGCCCAAGCCGGCCACACCACGAGCATTTGACAAAGAGGACCAACTTTAGTCGGGATAAGTGTACTAGATGTTCCCCTTCAAAATGGCCAATTGTTGGCGCCCTTCCCGCTCAATATTTGGGAAGAGGCCCAGGGCCTTTTCCTATAAATAGGACTAGCCACCCACAGGACAGAGGCAGCTTGATCCAGCGTCAAGAAATCAATCAGCAGATAGAGAGCGACTGAACTCCCCCTAGCAGTTCATCGCACCAGCCAAGAACAGACCCTCGCGAGGATGTTCTTCCTTGTATTGTTCATCATCAGCCCAAGAGGCAATCCACCACACCACAAACTAGAGTAGGGTATTACACCACAATGGTGGCCCGAACTAGTATAAACTCTGTGTCTCTTGTGTTGTTCCTTTCATAGCTTTGATCTTAGCGAGGCAGCGAGGTGCAGGTAGGTAGAGGGTGAAATCTCCGCGCGCACCCCGGTGTACGAACTTAGAGGGTCTGCCGGAACCCGAAATCCGACATTTGGCGCGCCCGGTAGGTGCGCCGAATTGCCTCTTCCGCCGCCTGTTCTTCGCCGACCATCGCATCCAGTGTCGACGCCTTTCGTCGGGCCCGTGCGAAGCGCCGAGCCGCTCTCGCTTCCAGCGTCGCCCAGACGGCCCCCGTCGGCGGCCGTCCCCGCCGTTCCACGTCGCCTGCCGTCAACGCCGCCACCGGCCCGGCGGGGAACGAGCAGCAAGCATCATCCCAGCATCCGTCCGCGAGGCGGGACGGCCGCACTGCCACTCCATCACTCGCCCCAGCTGGTTCTTCGTCCTGCGCGCTCCGCGCGCCCATGAAGGCTGGAGCTGCGCTCATCGCGGCAAACGAGCTCTTGCGCTACTGCCCTATCGACGACGTCTACGAAGAGTGGCTCGACCGCGTCGCCGAGCTTGTCCACACCGCAGGGGGCTCCCCCGCGCCGTCCTTCTCGCTGAACCGCGCCCAACCCTGCGCGGGCGATGAAGCTCCAGGGGCGCCTCAGCCGCCTCCCCCTCAATAAGGCGCCTTGGCCCGAAGGCGCGTGGCCCTTGGGCGGAACCCACTCCGTCCGGCGCCAGCGCAACAAGAGCAGAGCTGCCAAGAGGTCCCTCGTCCCCAAGAAGCTGCCCGAGTGCTCCTCGCACCGCTCGCCACGACCACGCCCTGCTCCAAAGACGCCAAGACCCGCTGCTGCTCCCAGCTGCAGCGCATGGGGACCCGCAAGACCAGGCTCTTCGTCACCAGAGGCCTCCCGTGGCCACAGCAGGCTGCCGCGCCTTCACCGCTGAGCTGCGCAGTGTCGCGTGGCCCGGCAAGTTGAAGCCAGACCTGCCTCCTCGCTACGACGGCACGGCCGACCCTGCGGAGTTCCTCCAGCTCTACGAGCAGGGCATCGAAGCCGCCAACGGGACGAAGGTCATGGCGAACTGGTTTCCCATGGCACTCAGGGACGGAGCCCACACTGCTCTGAACACGGCTCTGCACGATCTCCTCCTGGGACGAGATGCGCACCCGCTTCATCGCCAACTTCCAAGGTACTCACGACCGGCCTCCTACCATGAGCAACATGCGCCGCATCAAGCAGCAACTAGGGGAGAACTGCAGAAGTACATCCAACGCTTCAACAACGCACGCCTCAAGATTCCCAAGGTGTCTGAGGAGGCCATTACCTCTGCCTTCTCCGACGGTGTGCGTGACGTCAAGATGAAGAAGGAGCTGGCGATGCATGAAGATCTGTGCACTTCCTTGGAGCTGTTCAACTTGGCGACCAAGTGCGCCAGGGCTGAGGAAGGGCGCCTTTCCCTCCTTGAGCTGCCGGCCGCAGACCCGAAGAGAAGAAATCCAAGGCCAGGGCGTGAAGCGCAAAGGGCTACCGTGCTCATGCGTAACCGCACACCAAGCGGGGCAGAGATCAGCCCGAGCCTTCCAAGGGCAGCCGGTACAGTGTGTACCACGACCTCCACACCCACAACACCAACGAATGTCAAGAGCTCCGAGCCGTGCCAGAAGGGAGGATCGGCCGACGCCCTGACCGCAATGATCGAGGCTACGGCCGAGGAGGAGGAAGGAACACAGGACGCTGGGAAGACCGTGGCCCTCTCCAAGGGTGGCACGACCGACCTCGCGAGGATCGCTGGCAGGATCAGCCTCGCGAGGATCGCCCGCAAGGAAACGCAGGCCTCCCTCCTGTGCCGCCACAGCTAAGGAGAAACGAGGACCATCATCAGGACGAGGGGCTGGGGGCTTCCAGGAGCCGCGCGCGATCGCTTGCATCTTGGGCGGAGCTCAAGCCCCAGCCTCCCAACGCATCTTCAAGCAGTTCGCCCGCAAAGTGAATGCAGTCCTCCCCAAGCTCGAAGCCACACGCCCTCTCAGGTGGTCAGCATGCGCCATCACGTTCAGCTCAGCGGATCAGCTCAAGTGCGCGGCCACAGCCGGAGTCCTCCCGATGCTTTGTTCCCCAATCATCAGCAACGTGCAAGTCACCAGGACCCTCATCGACGGTGGAGCAGGGCTCAATGTCCTGTCCGTAGAGACATTCAACAATCTCCAAGTGCCTTACAATCAGCTTCAGCCAACCAAGCCCTTCTCCAGAGTCACCGATGGCTCCACGGTTCCAATTGGGCAGGTCCGCCTCCCTGTCACCTTCGGGGTGCGCGACAACTACCGCACCGAGCTCATCAACTTCGATGCTGCCCACATTCGCCTGCCATACAATGCCCTCGGGTACCCAGCTCTGGAAAAGTTCATGGCCGTGACTCATCACAGCTACAACGTCCTCAAGATGCCAGGAAGCGGCGGAGTCATCACGGTGCCTTGTGAAGAGAGAGACGCAGTGTGCTCCCTGGAGTGAGCCTTTCAAGCTGCATCACTTGAAGACCCAGATCGCAGGAGCGTGAGGCTCCCTGAGACCGCTCCCGAGAAGAAGAAGACATCGCCAGGCCCGACCCCTCAGGAGGCAGGCCCCTCAGGGTCCGCGCCTGTTCAGGGGGCACCTCCTGCAGTCGCATAGGAAGGCGCGCCCGGCGCCCTCCTCGAGCAAGGCTCGGGGGCTCTCTCCTGGAAGGCCACCGACCTTGCTAAGGTCACGAGGGAGGCGCTTATGCACCACTTGGAGGCGTGTTTCAAAGCACGTTTCCCTCACGAAAGAGCAAGGCAAGGAGGGCCAAACCCTCAGGAGTTCGTCAGCCAGATTATGCAGGAGTTGCAGGAGTCAAGAGTCATGAGTGGCAGCCGCCTCTTACCCGCCGTAGCTCCCCATACAGGAGAGGATGGTGGGATGCGCGTCTGCATCGACATCCCAGGGCTCAACCGAGCCGCCTCTCAGGAGCGCTTCTGGCCCTCACGCGCGGGGCGCTGCGAAGGTCCACCCCACAGCTACGTTCGCATGCCCTACGGCCTGCTGAACGCGGCCGCCACGTACCAGCGCCTCATGAGGAGCATCCTGGAGGCTCAAGAGGCCAGGCGCTTCGCAGTCCTGGCGGAGATGGAGATGGTCCGCAAGGAGACACCAGCGCCTCCGGAGCCTCTCGAGGCTCCTGGGCCTGGGGGCTCGTGAAGATCGGCTTCCGCAGCCCACGACGTCGCTACCTCAACATCCCTTCGTCCTCAACGTTATCAGGTGACATCCTTCAAGTTTCATTTCCAGCTGGGAGCACCCCCCAGGGCTGCATTATTCCCGTGCCGCGTGGGTCCGTCCCTCGCGCGTATCCCTTTACTTCATGTTCCTAGCTTACCTTGTTGGGGCGCCCTCGGCTGCATCATCCCCAAGTCGCTCGGGCCAGACCTAGCGGCATGTACCCCTCTTGTGTTTATTTCGGGTCATGCGTTCGACCCATCATGATTGTTATTTGATGCCTGTCCACGGCACTCCTTCTTCCTTCATGTCGGCCGCTTGCACGTTAAAGGGGGGTACCTGAGCATCGCGACTCAGGGCTCCTACTGGCTCTCCATCCCTCACCCTCTGGCCTTGTCCACGGCATCGCGACTTGGCATACCAGCGACGGCTGAGACCAGCTCGAGGGCCGGGACCCGAGGACGTAGAGCGTCGGCATCTAACCAAATCTGCAGGAACACATGACAAGTTAAGGCCCAGTGCCAGGCGCAACCCGCCTTGAGGTAGGGCCCCGTGAGTCCCGCGCTGGCTCACGGGTGCCCAGATACACCTCGTCAGGCCCTACCGTGCCAGCCATGTGTCGTATGGGCTGACACGCCTGGGGCTCCTCCCGAGGGGAGCCCCCTCCCACGCACCAGTGGAAGCACCATGCTCATGCTGGCTGATGACACTGGCGAGGAGCGGCTATGCCCGTACACATACGGAAGCGCTATGCTCCACGCTGGTGATAAACAACTGAGGGTGGCCCCCGGCTGTATCAACCTCAGGGAGCCCAGAGCTCGATGTCCGCCTCATCGCAGTGCCTCCCCTCGAGCGCCGCCGAGGGCTGGGCACGGGCCTACGCTGGTCACACCTGCACGCGACGCCACCCAGCCAGGCCCCTCGGCCTGGTTCGTCGCTGACGCCTCTCCCGGCGGGAGCCAAGGTACGAAGGCCGCTTGAGCGTCAAGGGGACTCTGAGCATCGCAACTCAGAGCCTAATCGTCACGTAGCCCCTCACTCCTTAGTTCCGAAGGCTAACGGCGGTTGAGGTATCTTGCGGGCCGGGCTCAGACGAGAATGGTAGATTCACCCACATCTCACGCCCCTACTTGCTGTTCATGCGCTAAGGGGACTCTGAGCATCGCGACTCAGAGCCTAACTTGTCACGTAGCCCCTCACTCCTTGGTCCCGTCCTGGTTTCCGGTCGGGGCTAACGGCGGCTGAGGTATGCGCGGGGCTGGGCTCTGCCGGCGTAGAACGTAAGCAAGTAGGAAGGAAAAGCGCAAATCTCAAGGAATTCAAAAGCAAATATTACAGTCCATAACTATTATCACAACACCAAACGCAAGTTTAAACACCTCCCCGAGGCATGATACATGTTGCGGGAAGCAGAACAGGAGCCACGACGGAGTCACTTGTTGGCGGCGGAGCCGCGCGGAGCGGGTTCACCTCGTGAAGCCCCAGGACCGGCAGAGCCTCGCTTCGGCTTGGTGCTGAAGGCCCGAACTTCGACAGCAGAGCCTCCGCTCGACCCTTCACGGCCTCAGCAACGGCAGCGGCAAGCTCGCCGCTCGCTGGCTCCAGCAGGCTGTCAAGGTTGATGTCGGGATCGCGAAGGTAGACGTGGGTAAGGACCCGCGTCAGTGCTGCAGAAGACAGGACACGCGCCTCGGCCTCAGCCGTAAGGCCAAGGCCAAGGGTGACATCTTCAAGAGCGCAGATCAGGAAGGGAAGCAGCTTGGCGGGGCCGTCCTTAGCACCGGCCAGCGGGCTCTCCAGGCCGCTGTCGTAAAGCGTCCTCCGCAAGGTGTGAGCCTTCACCTCCATCTCCGTGAAGGCCTCGCGGTCCTCGGCAAGAACTCACGCCTTGCCGTCCAGCTCGACCTTCTTCGCCTCCAACTCCTGCTCCAGCGCACCCAGGCGGTCACGGCGCTTGTTAAGCTTGGCGTCCCGGTCCTTGACAGCCGCCTCGCGAGCCTTCATGTCTTCCTCCTTCTCTTGGCTGACGCGGGCCTCCTTGGCAAGCTGGTCCCGCAGGCCTTGCAGCTCGCTCTCCAGCGCCTTGCAGCGACCTCGGACATCGGCCACCTCCCACAAGGCGGCGTCATGAGCAGCCTTCGCCCCAAGGACGGCCTGCTTCTCCTCGTCGCAAGCCGTCGAGGCCTGAACCAGCACCGCTCGAATCGAAGCGTCGGAGCGGATCCAGCCAGAGGCCAGCTCCAAGCGCCCAACCACCAAGCGAGGGTCGATGCCCAGAAGATCTTGCCGCAGCCGGTCCAGTTCAGCAGCAGCACGATCCAGGACAGTGGGAGGAGTTGGAGAGACAGCAGTTGGTGGAGTAGGAGGAGAGGACGGCAGCGTAACCACAGTATCCTGAGGCGGGACCTGCTGCGCCTCGACAGCTATGGCGGTGGCATCAGGCAAGTACACCTCAGGAGTCGCTTGTGCCATGGGGGCTGAGCTCGCCCCAGCCAGCTCCACCAGGCCTCGCGAGGATGACCGGGCAGGAGAGGCCCGTGTCTTGCTGTCGCCTTCCTTCGCGGGCAGAGGCGCTGCCCCAGATGGAGCCTCAGGAGCTCACTTCAGCTTCTTCGCCGCAGGCGCCAGCCTAGCCAAGAGGTACAGATATCAAGCCTCAGCGAAAAAGCAAGGAATAAAACAGGAATCAAGCACTTATTTGTCATCGCTCGCGAGCTCGAGCAACCTCCGGCCATACTTGAAGCCCGAGAGCCGGCTGCAGGGATCAGCCTCAAGAGGCCCGGGAGCAGGAGGCACGTCTACGGATCGCCTCGAGCAGTGGCAGACCAGCTGGGACCAACCCAGTCCTGTCCTTCTTCAGGATCAGGGGCAAGCTCTCGCCGCCCCGCTCGTCGCCATCCTCGTCGTTGTCGCTCGGCAAGAGGCGGAGAGCGCAGGACCTACGCCGGGGGAGGGGTGCTCTCGACTCCCCATCGGTTGCCTCGGAGTCAGGCCCCGCTTCCCGCTCCTCTTCTTCTTCCTCCTCTTCACTGGAGTCGCCGGAGGACACGTTCACCGTCGCCAGGGCCGCCGGGTCCTCAGGAACCTCCGCGGGCATGGGCCCATCCCCATTAAAGACGGGCATGGATTCCACCGCCTGCTCCCAATCATCCCGAAGGAACAAGGGCACAGGAGCGCCCTCCAGCCTTGCCACGCCTCCCCGACCAAGGATTTGAGGACCGCGCCAGATCTTCGTCGGCCAAGACTGCGGGGCTCGGCGGGCCTCCACAATGAAGCAATCTTCGACGAAGGGGCACCTGATGCTCCAGGAACTCCCTCAGGAGCGACGCACCAGTCAGCTTCGCCGCCGCCATGTTGCTCGGCCGCAGATCCGCGTCCATCTTCTCCAGCACCGGCTTCACACGGGGATCCACGAGTTCCGCGCGAGACCAAGCGTCGATGGGCGTGGGCTGCTCCGTGGGCAGAATCAACCGAGGGTGGATGCGCCCAGCATCTACCATGACCCACTTGCTCCTGAAGCCCTCAATCCTCTTCCCGGGCTTCGAGATGGCGTTGGATCTGCCATACGCAACAAAGCTCACGCACGCGGAGACGGGACCGCGAGAGGTCCGGAGGGAGAAGTAGTGGCGCAGCAAGGCCACTGAGGGCTGCACCCCGACATGAGCCTCACAGTAGTAGGCGAAGATCGCCAGAAGAATAACAGAGTTGGGGTGGAGGTGCAGAGCTTGCAGTTTGTAGTGGCGGAGGACAGAGAAGAAGAACTCAGAAAAGGGAGGCACCAGACCGGCAGCAATGGCGCTCACGAAGAGCGGATAGAAGGTGCTTCCTTGACCCTCGGAAAGGGCAGAGCCAGCCTTGAACACCTCTGCCCCGTCGATGCCTTGCACCGCCACCATCCGGCGCACCCGGGCAAGGCCCTCCTCCGACACATTCGGCGAGTCCAAGGCAGCTGAGTACCAAGCTCCGGCCGGGGTCTGGCGAGGCGCCATGTCTTGCTAGGGCACGCGGTCGAAGTAGATCTGGAGATTTCAGAGGTAGGAAGGAAAGGCGCAAGAAAGGGCATCTGAGCAATGACCGGAGGAAGCAAGGGAAGCAAAGCCTAGGCAGACCCGCTCTTTTGTCGATTCACGCAGTTGCTAAGGCGCCCACGTCCAACCAACTGCCACGCGGCGCCCAAGGCCGCAGGCTGTTAGGGCCTGCGGCGCTTCGCCCTTGCCCCTTCACCTCTCTGCTCAGCCAAGTCCGGGCACGCCTTGGGCTCGGGGGCTACTGTCGGCGTTCTGGGAACGGGGGTCCCCAGACTTGCCTGCCTGCGGCCTACGGCCTGCGCCAGCCCGTGTAGTGTCCTCCTTTCCTCTTTGGTGCAAAGGGAGCAAGCGCAGGAAAGAGTATCAAGCAAAGGCATCCGTTTCGGTGCAACAAGACCAAGACTGTCGCAACGGCAGGAAGGAAGTCATCGTGGAGCCCAAGCCGGCGTCACCACCAGAGCCTTTGACAGGCAAGGACCAACTTTAGTCAGGATATGTGTACTAGATGTTCCCCTTCAAAATGGCCAATTGTTGGCGCCCTTCCCGCTCAATATTTGGGAAGAGGCCTAGGGCCTTTGCCTATAAATAGGACTAGCCACCCACAGGATAGAGGCAGCTTGATCCAGCGTCAAGAAATCAATCAGCCGATAGAGAGCGACTGAACTCCCCCTAGCAATTCATCGCACCAGCCAAGAACAGACCCTCGCGAGGCCGTTCTTCCTTGTATTGTTCATCATCAGCCCAAGAGGCAATCCACCACACCACAAACTAGAGTAGGGTATTACACCACAATGGTGGCCCGAACTAGATAAACTCTGTGTCTCTTGTGTTGTTCCTTTGATAGCTTATATCTTAGCGAGGCGGCGAGGTGCAGGTAGGTAGAGTGTGAAATCTCCGCGTGCACACTAGTGGTCGAACTTAGAGGGTCTGCCGGAACCCGAAATCCGACAGGTTCTCTAATCATTCATCGTCACCTTGAGCCACCAGACTATAAGAGGACAAAGTGATGACAAACCCTGCCCGTTCCACAATCATAGGCATTACATATTTTGAATGGGAAAAGCTTGTCAAAGTTTAATCATTGATGTTAGCAAGAACACATTAGTTTAATATATTGGAATTGGAAAACCTTGTCAAATTTTGCTCATTGGTGTTAGCCAGAAGACATGCATTTGATATTTTTGAGTGGGACGCCCTTTGCTGTGAGAACGTCGATCTTTTTTTCCTATTCATGTCTTCAGTTTAGAAGTAAATTTTTATTCTGCTGAGATGCATAGTCACATGAATGTTGACGTATGTAAGGTATTTTAAGAGTTTGTTCTGAATGTTGTCTATGTAATGCCAGACCTTTTGAGTTTGATTGCAAAGTTGAGCTTGGAATGCTGTGGCATGCGGCATCACGAGCTGTTCACTGTGCCTCCTGAGAATAATGCTTCATATTGTTGTGCATGTTGATCTAATGCGTGTGATTTGCATGTTAAGAAGATCATCCTCTTTTGTTGTTTCTCTGCTTAAGAAGTTCATTGTCTTATGCTTCATTCATAGCCTATACGACAACTCGGGTAGTTTAGAGGTGAAACGATATGATCTTTTGACCAACTCATCATCTTAGGCCATGATGTCATTTTCCAACCAAAACCGCTTGTAAAACTGACGCTTGTAAATAAAAGCAGATGGTCTTGGGTGAAGCGCTTGGTTAGTCGATTTCGACTAGTAAAATATACACTGGCCTCTCAAATTACACACGTAACTCGCCGGTTTTCGTTACAGACTTCGGGCCCTCGGTTTCATTACGCCTGTATTTTACACGTTGTTTCCGATGAAGAGTAAATTACACTTGTATCTTAATATAGGTGTGAAACAATCCAGACCTCCCAAGCGCGGCCTTACCGTTTCATGCCGTCTCAGTCTCTCGAAGGTGCTCATAGGTGTCTGATGATCCTGGCTTCCTGAATGAGCAGCAGGCGCTATATCAGACCATCCGTAGGTCCTGCGAGGCCATCTCCGTCGTCCTTCGAGTTGTTGCCCTCGTGGTGGAGCTGAGCATTATCAACATGGTCAACGAACATGAGTATTTAGGAGATGACTTTATTTTGACTGGATGACAGTAGGGCCATAGCCGTAGGTACGCAATTTCCTCCTAATTATATATATACAACTATTTTTTTTGCTTCCTCCTGGTTTCCTGGCATCACGGTCCCACACCATCGTCAACCTATATAGTCAATAAACGAGAGAATTGCACAAGGAGCGGCCGACAGTTGGGACCTAGCAGCTCGAGCAGTATTTGTTTTTTAGCTGTAAGCGGAGTTTCTCTTGAGCGATGTTTTTGTTGTTGTTCAGAGGAGCAGGGTATCAACTAGGCAGGCTGTGGCCCGTCTAGTCCAGGCTATTATTTTATGTCGACCAAATATCCAGCCCAGATATTATTTTTTTCAAGGTGAAAATGGCTAGCCCAGCTATACTTCTTTTGCGAAATACCAAACCCAGGTGAACTTGTTATTCTCTGCCCCGCTGGGCTGTAAATCTTCCCTATTAGGCCTAACAAGAAAATGAGCTTTAAGAAATAATAAATGGGATGTAATAAAAAAAACGGGGCTGTAAATATGCAAAAACGCACCAAGCAGGTAATTAGTTTCAAAAATATTATTGTTTGAATTTGGAAATTTTCATTTCATCACTTATTGCGTGCATAGTATTTTTTAGATTTTTACCTAATACAAATTCATTATGAAATTATATTAAATCTGACTCGAAATTTCGGGATAATTTTTTTCGGATCCCATCAAAATGTGGGTTTTTTGGTTGAAATCTATTTTGAGATGTTGGTTTATGTTATTAATTGCTGTCTTGGCTAGAAAATGGGCCGTAATTTTAACAGACTGTAAATGGATTGTAGTAAATTCCAATAGAATTCAAAAATGGGCTATGCACTATCACAAATCGCAAATGGGCTACATGTTCTCTGCCACAGATGTGATGCTCACTTGTGGGCCTACTATTTTTTGAGAGTTATAGTCAGTGACGCGTACGGAAGGCTTGTGGTACTACTAAGGTGTAGGAAGGCTTTGTAAACTTATAGTCAAGACACGATTCTAGCAGCAGTGGCCGTTGGATGTCCATCCAACGGGTGTAGTGCTTCTTCAATCTCGGATATTCTTGCTTCAGCCGCCCAAACCACCGCTGGAGGTACCGCCGGCTACCGCCTCCTGTGACTGGCTGTGCTGCTGCGCAGGCTTCACCGGCCCACTCTACTCCCAAACGCCGTCCAGGCCATTCCTCTACTCACCAACACGTGTTGTTCTTCACCGGCGACGGCAGCCTCACACCGCAGCCGAACCAGTGAACCCTCGTACTCCCCTCCGTGTGGGCATCCACTGATGTGTCTTCCTCGGCACCGGGTCATTCCCTTCGTAATACTCGCCATCGTTCACTGCGTTAGTTCTCTCGGTGCGGCGTGGTCAACTTTGTCAACAAATGACAGCCATCGGGGACAGAGATCCAGTGCCTTGCCCGCATCAACTCACGACGTAACTGGCGGCCAGCCAGCCGTTGGATCAGGGGGGGGGGGCGAGGGGGGGGGGGGGGCTGAGATGAGGCATGTACGTGGACTGGCTGACATTAGGGACGCACATGGCCATGGCCGCACGCAGCAAGTGCCCCCGTATTATGGGAAAACAAATAATTTCTCCCCTTGACAGGTTTGACCCACCAGCTACATCTTCGCACGCAAGGAAGTGCTTCCTTTATTACGCCGAAATAAAAAGTTTCCTCTCCCTGACAACTGGGACCCACCAGCTTTATTATGATCCTTTTCGTGAAAATATAGATTGTACCGAAGATCCTAAATTGTTTTATTTTATTCTAACTCGAAAAAGAAGAAAAAAAACCAGAAAACATCTTCGCACGCAAGGAAGTGCCACCTTATGACGCAAAAAAATTGTTTTCCCCTGCTAGCTGGGAGCCACCAGATTTGTAGGCTGACTTGTGGGCCTACTCAGGTAATGCGTACGCAGGGCTTTGTCAACTTAGTCAATAAACGATTCTAGCTGCACTGACCGTTGGATGTTAATACAATGGCCAAGCAGCGTCTTCAACCTCTGGTCTTGTTGCTCCAGTTGCCCAAACCTCGCGCTTCACTGCATCACCGCCAGTGCTCCTATGGTCGGTGTCTTTGCCAGCAGAGCCTCGCCGCCCGATCATACTACTACTGGCCAAGCCTTCCCTCTACTCACCCACACCCCCTGTTATTCTCCAGAGACGGCAGCCTCAAACCACAGCCGAAGCAGTCAACCCTCGTACTCCTCTCCGTGTGGGCATCCACTGCTGCGTATTCCCCAGCTCCGGGTCGTTCCCTTCATAGGTCGCGCCGTCGTCCACCATCTTGGTGCTCTCAGGCGGTACGGCGTAGTCAACGTGGTCAACGAACGACAACCATCAGAAGAAGACTATAAGTGGAGAGGCTGACAGCTGGGTCGATGGCCGCACGCAAGGACGTGCCTCCTTATTATGCGCAAAATGATGATTCCTCCACCTGACACCTCGGACCTACCGGAAGGGCCTCTGTATTTCGAGAAAAAAAAAGTTCCCCTCTGACAGCTCGGACCCACCAGCTATATCTTCGCACGCAAGGAAGTGCCTCCTTTGACGCACAAAAAAATGAATACTCCCCCTGCTAGCTGGGACCCACCATAGTGGGAGGCTAACTTGTGGGCCTACTAAGTTGACGCGGATGGAGGGCTTTGTCAACTTAGTCAATATGAACGATTCTAGCTCCAGTGACCGTACGATGTCCATCCAACGGCTGTAGTCCTTCTTCAACCTTTGGTCTTCTTGCTCCAGCCACCCAAACCAGCGCCAGTCGTTCCGCCTGCTCTGCCTCCCGTGGCCGGCTGTGCTGCTGCGGAGGCCTCACGCCCCCTACTACTCCCACCGCTGGCCAGGCCATCCCTCTACTCACCCACACCCCCTATTATTCCGCGGCGGCGACTGCCTCACACCAAAGCCGAACCAGTGAACCCTTGTACTCCTCTCCGCGTGGGCATCCACTACCGCGTCTTCCCCGGCTCCGCATCGTCCCCTTCCTATGCCTCGCCATCGTCCACCGCCTTGGTGCTCTTGGCGCGGCGTGGTCAATGTGGTCAACAAATGACTTCCATCGGAAGAGTACTGTACGTTGAGATGATTACAGCTGGGTCCACAGCCGCAACAAGGAAGTGTCTCCTTATTACACGCATAATAATTATTCCTCCACCTGACAGCAGGGACCCACCAGACGGGCCACCGCATTTCATGAAAAAACATTTCCCCCTGACTATTGGGACCCACCAGCTACATCTTCACACGCAAGGAAGTGTGTCCATATTACGGGCAAAAAAAAGATTCGCCCCCTAACAGCTGGGACCCACCAACTACATCTTCGCACGCAAGGAAGTGCCTGACAGTCGAGACCCACCTGGTCAAAGCATACATAGCATTGTCATTCTGGTCGCGAACGTGTACGTAGATACTGGTCGATCGGCCTGTCTACATGCTGCAGCGATGAACCGTGGCCGAGTAAGGAAGGGCACGTGTCGTAGTAGAGGCACACACGTAGCATGTACACGTACGTACAGCAGGGTGCAGGAAAGTAAATACGACCGCATACGTACATACTGGCGGGGTCTCGAACGCCTACTCGCGCATACGTATGGCCAGGGCTCGTCTACATGGCTGGGTCGGAACAGAGAAACTGTGTCGTCGTGTTCATTGGGAGCCAACCAGCTTGGACGGAACAACTGATCAAAACGAGGCCTGGCGTACCGCAGAACGGAGGAAACGGCCTTGTGTTCTACCGACCACAGTTGAAACGGGATCCTATTCATCGGGAGGGGTCTAGCGTACCGCAAAACGGAGGAAACAGACTTCTCTTGGTCCTCCTACGATCAAAACGGGGTCCTGTTGATCAGGAGGGGTGTGGCGTACCGCAAAACGGAGGAAACGGAGTTGTGTTGGAGCGCTACGATCGGAAAGGGGGTCCTGCTCATCTGGAGGGGTGTGGCGTACCGCAAAACAGGACTCCACGGGATACTGTTCATCTCCACCGTCGACCTCCTTCAGCCTCCACGGGCTACTGTTCATCCACCACCGACCTCCTCCAGCCTCCACCAACCACTGTTCATCCACGGGCTCCTGTTCATCTAGCCTCGACCGCTCCTCCACAGGCTACTGTTCAACCAGCCCTCTCCACGAGGTCCTGTTCAACCACCCCTCCACGGGCTACTGTTCATCCAGCCCTCCGCCAGCTACTGTTCAACCAGCCCTCCACGGGGTCCTTTTCATCCAGCCCTCCACGGGGTCGTGTTCATCCACCCCAACCAGCTCGATCGAGATCCTGTTCATCCAGCGGCAATGGCCTCTACTACCACGGGGTCCTGTTAATCCAACCCCCACCAGGAACTATTCATCCAACCCCCCAACAATGCTCACTGTTCATCAAGAGGCGGCGGGTTCAATCGGCTTCAGTTAGCAGCAGTAGCGAAGGAATCGCTTGATCGGGTTCAGTTAACAGCCAGGGATCGATCGATCGCTCGGATTCAGCAATGCGTAGCCTGCAGTGCAATTGCTCGGGTTCAGTAGGCGAACACCTCACTCGGGTTTAGTTAGATCCCAATGCCTTGCACCCATGCGCGTATGTGTATGAGAGAAACGCGCATCGCTCGGCCCCTGACCACCCACCGTAACCGGGTACTCCCCGATATTTTCCTCGCCCTCGCTTCTACCATGGTTTTTTCCGCCATGGACGGCCCAAAGAATGTCATGCAGCTACGTCTCCGGCCCGCCCAGTACGAAAATCCCATTTTCTGTCATGATTTTTTGTCATAGAAGTAGGAGCCCACCACATCTATGATGATACCGGGTTTTGTCACAATTATCATCATAGAAGTGTCATAAGCATGATAGAAAACAATTCGTTCGACCCAAAATGTCACGGATGTGTCTTTTTTTTGTAGTGTACCTGTCCTTCATGGTTGTTGTCTGTATCGAGAGGTAGGCACCACATCTAAACTGTACATTATTTGAAAACACACATCACCCCTTCCAACATACATCATTTTGGGCCGCATGCAAGAGGTGTTGGTTTTGTGGTCCCTCTCGTGTGATTTTTATGATGGTTCAATCTATTGGCCCAAGCGGTTTATCAACAAGAATAGTTGTAGTTTGACCAAACGATTGATTCACTGGTCCGTCTTATGGTAGGTCATGGCGACATGCATGTATGACCAAAGTATCATTACGTGCATCCGCCCCGCTGACACGAAGTGGGATGTGGTTGGTCAAGCACCCTAACTAGCTATGACATTATGTCATTATAGATATATCCAAGGGTGCTTTCGGGTTTGCAATGTAGGTTCCACCAAAGTTGTGCATTGTGTATTTAAAGTTTTAAACATCACACCCAATATTCCTATATATATTTGGCCACTTCCAGGTGGTTCTTGACTTCTGGCCCCTCTCATCGATCTTCGACGACGCGCCCAACCGTTGGCCTGCACGGTCAAAGTTGTGCATCGGAATTTTGAACATCACGCACCGCCCTTTTCACTCATATATATTTGGGCCACATGCTGGTTTTGTTGTCTTCTGACCCTCTCTAACGTTGTTTTTTGCTGCAAAGACTATGATGACGCTCAACGGACACGTGTATAATGTCTTAACCGTGTGCGATGCAAGTGCGTTGTGAATCACCACGCGTACGCAAGGGCGAGCAAAGATGGAGGTACTGGCTCAATCATGTGCGATGCAAGTGCGCTGTAAAATCACCACGACTGTGCAAACGCGAGCAAAAGGGTGGAGGTACTGGCTTAACCGTGTGCGATGCAAGTGCGCTATAAAATCACCACCTGCACAAGTTAAAGACAGGTAGTTTATTTAGAAATTAGGACGAACCGTGTGCGATAGACCAGCTAGATAGAAATATAAAAACAAACTACCTTCCTTGAGCGTTGCAAAAATCAGTGGTTCTGCCACTTTTCCTTATTATCATACACGCATATTCTTATTGGACAGTGCACGATCTTGGGTACTCCCGCCCCGCATCAATTCCTTTACCCAAATTTTAGCAGCCGCCGTACTTCAACCGTGGCCCTCACTCCTCCAGCACCGACCTCATAGTAAAATTGCAGTAGCCGAGGCATTTGAACTGTCGCCCTCCCTCGACCACCACCATCTCCACCCACCATTACTAAAATTTTCAGTAGCCGTGGCGTATCCTCAAACACCACCCCCCTCCACAGTTCCCCCGCCCGACCCCCTCCACCTCGAACCCTAGCTCGCCGGTGCCGGTGCCGCCGCCAACCCCTGCCGGTCTGCCCGTTCCTCCTAGCTTAGATAATAAAGTTTAGGTTACCCAGCTATTCCCGTACCATCGCCCCACTCCCCTGAGTTTTTAGATGAGGCCTGCGGTGTCCGTTCTTGCCAGATCCACATCCCCTGCTCCCAAATGTCGCATCCTAATCTCGACCATGTATCCCGTAGAGACCGACGAGCGTTCGGCCAAGAAGAGGTTTATCATGGCCTCTCCGGTGGACGTTGGCGAGGTGTTGCCGCCGTTCGCCCCGACCTGTCGATCCCAGAGCAACACGTCACCGCGGAAGCCGGTTAAGACGTTGACTATGTTGCAATGCCGAAGGCTTCATGTCAGTGGGCTAGAGTATTACTGTATCTAGGGAACGCTGGCTACGATATCAAGCTCATCAACAACGACGGCTTCACATGGGCCATGTCACAGGTTAAGCGGTCCATCCCCAACCCCTCTGGTTCAACCACCGTCGATCTCTTCGGCGGCTCAATGTTGATCTCCTCCGCCAAGCAATCAACAATTTGCGATCCTTGTACGCCATCGAGCCCATTTTGTCATTTCTGAAGGACATGTTCTACGACGGCGACTTGGGATCCTCAATTGCCAAATCAGATTTCATCGACCACGACCATGACCACGAGGAGGGCATCCAAAAAGGTTCTTCCAAGCTGAAACAACCCATCTATGACATCAGAGAGTGCACCATGGGTCTGTGCTCTTCCAACTGGAAGGATCCCGTCCATGATATGTGAGGCAACATCCTATCAGCAAATCTTACCTTTTCTAGCTTGCCAACCCGTACCCTTTGTTGTAGTAGCATTTGCAGTGCGGTGCTTTAACTGTGTTGTGTTTAATTATTTCAGTTGCAAAAAATGTATTGTTCAATAGGGCTATGTGATGTTTAAGTTGAATTGTCCACTTCAGTTTCACGAATGGCTACATTTGGTTGTTTATAGTGAGTAGATGCCTTGTTTATCTGTATTTGGTTGTTAGGTTGGTTGAAGTGAGCATTTTTTTAGTTATCGAGCAGATGCCTTGTTTATGTGTATTTGGTTGGTTGATTGCTGTGAGCATTTGTCCGATTATCAAGCAGATGCCTTGTTTATCTGTATTTGGTTGTTAGGTTGGTCGCAGTGAGCATTTGTCCAGTTTTCAAGCAGATGCCTTGTTTATCTGTATTTGCTTGTTAGGTTGGTTGCAGTGAGCATTTGTCCAGTTTTCAAGCATATGCCCTGTTTATCTGTATTTGCTTGTTAGATTGGTTGTAGTGAGACTCTGTCCAGTTTTCAATGGCTATATTTGGTTGTTATACTGATCATTTATGCCTTGTTTATTTCAGTCATTCACATTGTGATGTTCAGTATGTGCAAGTCGGAACTGTTCCGCTCGACTGCATCAATACGAGTTTGAACGTCTTTATTTGGTTCCAGTTATGCCTGGTGTAGTTAACACATGCCCTTTATTTCAGTTTTACACATTTATCCAGTGTGATGTTTAAGCATTACCTACGTTCTATTCATTTTCAACAGTACCAATTTGAATTGCAATATTTGATGGTTGCTAAGCCTGTTGTTGGTAACATTGCCTTCCATTTTATATCTGCTTTAACAACATGCCGAAACCAACACATTCAAGCTATCATTTGGAGATGATTTTGTTTACCTTTGCTATATTTGTTTGATGTTAAGGTTGCTGTACTTATCATGCCTTTCCACTACTTATGCAGGACAACAACGGGAGTGGCCACGATTTTCCGCCGAGGTTAGTTTCATCCCTCGACTTGTACTCCCCCCGTTGTTCCATAATTTAGTGCATATAGATCCAGGACTGGACACTTGTTAGCTTCTAATATTGACTTGTTGCTTGTAGGTACATATGCCCTTGGCAAGGATCCACACATCGACCCTTTTTGCATATGGGCAATGAGATATTCATGAACAAGCATCAAGTGAGGAAACTGATAAGGATTATTAGCAAAAAGATATGAATGGTGGCAAGCAAAATATTTCTTTATGCTCTATCCAACACAACAATGAGCTGTAGGATGGTAACTACAAACTCTGCAGCCTTCTCTTTTTACAGCCCATAATGAGTTGTTAGACAACAATGTCTGATTCTTTTTCGTTCGTAGTGGTTCCCGAAGAAGTTCACTCAAGATTACCTCGCAAAGTACATGATTGGTGGACACACAATGAAGATTACATTAGTTAATCCAGACTACAATGAGCATTGAGAAGTCCTAATAAAGACAGTGAAGGATGGACGGGGCAACCATCACAAGGGGTTGGCCTAGAGTCATGCGCGCATTACGCATGGAGGAGGGCACAATATGGGCATTCCGCTTCACCTTCTCCAGCGACCAGAATGTCTTTCGCTTCTCCCTTTACAGTCTTTACTACAACTGTGGTTCATCATTCTTTACTTGGTGCTTATGTAGTTCTTCAGTATATGTACATGTGCATCAAATTATGCATTCGTGGTTGAACCTATATTTGTAATAAACATGGTTGGATATGAAATTAGTGGTTGCCTACTTTCAAATTCAAAACATGTGATTTTTAAATTAGGGATTATACTGCACACGGTTTGTGAAAGCAAAACCTCCGCGATAGACATGGAGATCAGACACGTTTCTAGGATCAACTACGTGTCTGATCAATCTCTACTGCACACATGATCAGCCAAGAAAAAATGTGTGCGATAGCAACAGCATCACACACAGTTCTTTCTTATTAAATGTTTGCGATAGTCACCTTATCACACACGCTTCGCAATTATGGACTGTTTGTGATCTTGTGCGCATCACAAACGTTTGGTCATAGAAGAACGCGTGTGATAGGTCGATCAGCCGACGTGGGTACGGCAGATGAATCGTGTGGGATGTATTCAAGCTTCACATACAGTTTTATAGCGACAACCGTGTGCGCTCTTACATCGAATCGCACACAGTCAGGGAAAAGTAAATGTGTGTGATTGTCTACTTCTATAATCATGAACTATTTTTGATGGGTCGTGCATCATAAACATAGCACCACAGAATACCGACTGCGATGGCAATGCGAGCAGAAACGAGTAGGGAGTACTATATATGCATTGAGGCTCCCTATCCCCAGCGGTTTTTGGGTCGTGTGGTAAGGACCCCCCTATCGCAGTCACTCACTTGGCCAAGGTTCAGAACACCATCGCGGAAAGGGGTTAAAAACCGTTTTTATAGCACCTCGTTGTACTAGTGTGCAATGCTTGAACACAAGGCCTAGGGTCCGTACTTCCGCTAGTGCAATCTCTCAACAATGCTAATCTAATTGGATCATATAACCATCCCTCAAAGTGCGATGAAGAATCACTCCAAAGTTCTTATCTAGCAGAAAACATAAGAAGAAATTGTTTGTAGCTATTCTTTCTGATCGATCTATCCAAGAGTTCATACTAAAATAACACCAAGTTATTTTTTCAGATTGATCTATCAAGAGTTCGTACTAAAATAACACCAATTTATTCTTTCCGATAGATCTATCAAGAGTTCGTACTAAAATAATACCAAAGCAAATTTAGATTCATAATACTCAATCCAACACGAAGAACCTCAAAGAGTGCCCCAAGATTTTTAATGGAGAAAGTAGGATGAAAACGTGCATCAACCTCTATGCATAGATTACCCAAATGTCACCTCGGGAATCCGCTTGTTGAGGGCCAAAACATATATCAGGCGAATCAATATAATACCCCATTGTCACCATGGGTATTCATATGCAAGAGATATATCAAGTGCTCTCAAATCCATAAAAATATCCAATCCGATAAGAACGAAATCTCAAAGGGAAAACTCAATTCATGACAACAAGATAGATAGGGAGAAACAACATATGATCCAACTATATTAACAAAGCCCGCGATACATCAAGATCGTGCCATCTCAAGAACACGAGAGAGAGAGAGAGAGATTAAACACATAGCTAATGGTACAAACCCTTAGCCCCGAGGGTAGACTACTCCCTCCTCATCATGGTGGCCGCAGGGATGATGAAGATGGCCTCCGGTGATGATTTCCCCCTCCAGCAGGGTGCCAGAACATTGGCATTGGTTTTTCATGGATACAGAGGCTTGCAGCGGTGGAACTTCCGATCTACGGTTATTTCTGGGGCTTTATGTATTTATAGGATTTTCGGCATTGGTTTCACGCAAAAATGGGCCTCGAGGTGAGCACAACCCACCTACACATGAGCAACGGCCTAGGCACGCCCTGGTAGATTGTGCTCTCATCCTTCACCTTCTGGTCCTCCCACAAAGCTTCTAGTGCCTCTTTTGTTCCAAAAAAATCATCAAAAAGTTTCGTTGTTTTGGAGACCTTTTATTTCCGCACAAAAAACAACACCATGGTAGTTCCGCTGAAAACAACATCAGTCCGGGTTAGTTCCATGCAAATCATACCAAAAATGGCATGAATACTTCATAAATTATAGGTACGTTGGAGACGTATCAACATCCCCAAGCTTAATTCCTACTTGTCCTCGAGTAGGAAAATGATAAGAGAAATAGTTTATGAAGTGTGGATGCTAGCATAGTGTATAATTTTGGTCAATGATAATTTCAGTCACTTTTCCTAGCATCATAACAACAACTCTTTCTCATAAACTCATTATGATAAAGTAGCAATTGAAAATGGATTTTCTGATGTGGAATGCTACCTTTGATATTCATCATATACTCTTTTATTTTGTAGTATGTACATTTGAACTTGAATGATTCAAAGCAATAGTCTATAAGTTGACATGAGTACATCAATCCTCAAGCATACTAACAAGCAACCATGTTTTTCGAAATATCAATGCTAAAGAAAGCTATCCCTAGCCCATTATGCTCAATCATTGATCCATTCATGAAACACACTCGAATATTAGCTACATCCAATGCATATGTATGATCATAGTTCTCCCTAGTTGGTGCTTTATAAGAGAAGATGGGGACTCAAATAAAAAAATTGCATAAAGTAAATAGATAGGCCCTTCACAGAGGGAAGCAGAGATTTGTAGAGGTTCCAGAGCTCAAAGACTAAACTGAGAGATAAAAATATTTTGGGAGGCATACTTTTCCTGTCAACCAAAACGACCGAGTAATTCCCAACACTTTCCATGGTGGATACATCATAGGCAGTTCCCAAACATAAAATAAAGTTTATTCCTGTTTCCACCATACTTTCACACTCCATGACTAGCCGTATCCACAGGTGCTGTCCATACCAACACTTTCCAAGGAATTTATTATTTGACAACATAAATTAAATTTCTTTTTCATTTTGGGACCAGGCATCCCTATTACCGTCGTACTCTCGTGCAATGACATGTGAATAAACACTCATCTTGAGAATAACACATCTAGCATGGAAAAATATTAGCCACCCCCTGCCGCTTCAGGAGCGGTGCGAGCACACAAAAAGGGAATTCATTTTGAAAATTAGAGATGGCACATACAAATTTACTAAGAACGGCACGGAAATACTGCATATAGGTAGGTATGGTGGACTCATATGGCATAACTGGTGATGTCTACTACACAAACATCCTCTTGTAGACTCGTGTTGGGCTCCAAGCGCAGAATTTTGTAGGACAGTAGCAAATTTCCGCCAAGTGGATGACCTAGGGTTTATCAATCCGTGGGAGGCATAGGATGAAGATGGTCTCTCTCAAACAACCCCGCAACCAAAAAACAAAGAGTCTCTTGTGTCCCCAACACACCCAATACAATGGCAAATTGTATAGGTGCACTAGTTTGGTGAAGAGATGATGATACAAGTGTAATATGGATGGTAGATATGGGTTTTTGTAATCTGAAATTATAAAAACAGTAAGGTAGCATATAACAAAAGTGAGCGGAAATGGTATTGCAATGCTTGGAAAAAGGCCTAGGGTTCATACTTTCACTAGTGCAAGTTCTCTCAACAATGATAACATAATTAGATCATATAACAATCCCTCAACATGCAACAAAGAGTCACTCCAAAGTCACTAATAGCGGAGAACAAATGAAGATATTATTGTAGGGTACGAAACCACCTCAAAGTTATTCTTTCTGATCGATTTATTGGCTATAGGTGTCATAGACAACCTAGAGTTTGTACTAAAAAAACACCTTAAGACACACATCAACCAAAACGCTAATGTCACTGATACGTCCATTTTGCATCATGCTTTTATATCTATATTTATTGCATTATGGGCTGTTATTACACATTATGTCACAATACTTATGCCTATTCTCTCTTATTTTACAAGGTTTACACGAAGAGGGAGAATGCCGACAGCTGGAATTCTGGGCTGGAAAAGGAGCAAATATTAGATACCTATTCTGCACAAATCCAAAAGTCCTGACACTCCACGAAAGTTAGTTTTGGAATATATTAAAAATATTGGGCGAAGAAAGCACCAGAGGGGGACCACACCCTGTCCACTGATGTCTACTACACAACCTTCTTCTTGTAGACGTTGTTGGGCCTCCAAGTGCAGAGGTTTGTAGGACAGTAGCAAATTTCCGCCAAGTGGATGACCTAAGGTTTATCAATCCGTGGGAGGCGTAGGTTGAAGATGGTCTCTCTCAAGCAACCATGCAACCAAATAACAAAGAGTCTCTTGTGTCCCCAACACACCCAATACAATGGTAAATTGTATATGTGCACTAGTTTGGCGAAGAGATGGTGATATGAGTGCAATATGGATGGTAGATATAGGTTTTTGTAATATGAAAATATAAAAAACAGCAAGGTAACTAATGATAAAAGTGAGCGTAAACGGTATTGCAATGCTAGGAAACTAGGCCTAGGGTTCATACTTTCACTAGTGCAAGTTCTCTCAACAATAATAACATAATTGGATCATATAATTATCCCTCAACATGCAACAAAGAGTCACTCAAAAGTCACTAATGGAGGAGAACAAATGAAGAGATTATTGTAGGGTACGAAACCACCTCAAAGTTATTCTTTCTGATCGATCTATTCAAGAGTCCGTAGTAAAATAACACGAAGCTATTCTTTCCGTTTGATCTATCCTAGAGTTCGTGGGTATGATTATACGATATGCGGTCAACCAAAACCCTAATGTCACCTAGATACTCCAATGCCACCTCAAGTATCCGTGGGTATGATTATACAATATGCATCACACAATCTCAAATTCATCTATTCAACCAACACAAAAAACTTCAAAGAGTGCCCCAAAGTTTCTAGCGTAGAGTCAAAACGAAAATGTGTGCCAACCCCTATGCATAAGTTCACAAGGTTACTGAACCCGCAAGTTGATCACGAAAACATACATCAAGTAGATCACGTGAATATCCCATTGTCACCACATATAAGCACATGCAAGACATACATCAAGTGTTCTCAAATCCTTAAGGACTCAATCCGATAAGATAACTTCAAAGGGAAAACTCAATCCATTACAAGAGAGTAGAGGAGGAGAAACATCATAAGATCCAACTATAATAGCAAAGCTCACGATACATCAAGATCGTACCACCTCAAGAACACTAGATAGAGAGAGATCAAACACATAGCTACTGGTACATACCCTCAGCCCCAAGGGTGAACTACTCCCTCCTCGTCATGGAGAGCATGGGGATGATGAAGATGGCCACCTGTGAGCGATCCCCCCTCCGACAGGGTGCCGAAACGGGTCTAGATTGGTTTTCGGTGTCTACAGAGGCTTGCGGCGACAGAACTCCCGATCTAGGTTTCTTTCTGGAAGTTTGGGGTATATATAAGAGGTGTTGGCATCGGGAACAAGTCAGGGGGGTCTCTGAGGCAGCCACGAGGTAGGGGGGCGCGCCTAGGGGGTAGGGTGCGCCCCCACCCTCGTGGGTGCCTCGGGACTCTTCTCACCCATCTCCGGTGCTCCGTGGGCTTCTTTTGGTCCAAAAACAATCTCCGTTGAATTTCAGGTCAATTGGACTCCGTTTGGTTTTCCTTTTCTGCGATACTTAAAAACAAGGAAAAAACAGAAACTGGCGCCGAGCTCTAGGTTAATAGGTTAGTCCCAAAAATCATATAAAATAGCATATAAATGCATATAAAACATCCTAGATGGATAATATAATAGCATGGAACAATAAAAAATTATAGATACGTTGGAGACGTATCAAGCATCCCCAAGCTTAATTCTTGCTCGTCCTCAAGTAGGTAAATGATAAAATAGAATTTTTGATGTGGAATGCTACCTAGCATATTTCTCAATGTAATCCTCTTTATTGTGGCATGAATGTTCAGATCCGAAAGATTCAAGATAAAAGTTTAATATTGACATAAAATTAATAATACTTCTAGCATACTAACCAAGCAATTATGTCTTATCAAAATAAAATAGCCAAAGAAAGCTCATCCCTACAAATTCATATAGTTTGGCCATGCTTCATTTTCATCACACAAAATGCTCCCATCATGCACAACCCCGATGACAAGACAAGCAATTTTTTCATACTTTAGTATTCTCAAACTTCTTCAACTTTCACGCAATACATGAGCGTGAGCCATGGACATAACACTATGGGTGGAATAGAATATAATGATGGGCGTAGTGTGGAGAATACAAAAAAGGAGAAAGTCTCACATTGATGCGGCTAATCAACGGGCTATGGAGATTCCCATCAATTGATGTCAATGCGAGGAGTAGGGATTTCCATGCAATGGATGCACTAGAGCTATAAACGTATGAAAGCTCAACAAAAGAAACTAAGTGGGTGTGCATCCAACTTGCTTGCTCACGAAGACCTACGGCATTTGAGGAAGCCCATTGTTTGAATATACAAGCCAAGTTCTATAATGAAAAATTCCCACTAGTATATGAAAGTGACAATAGAGACTCTCTATCATGAAGATCGTGGTGCTACTTTGACGCACAAGTGTGGAAAAAGGATAGTAGCATTGCCCCTTCTCTCTTTTCTCTTATTTTTATTTATTTATTTGGGTCTTCTCTCTTTTTTTGGTCTCTTTTTTTTCGTCTGGAGTCTCATCCCAACTTGTGGGGGGGGGGGATCATAGTCTCCATCATACTTTCCACACATAGGACAATGCTCTAATAATGAAGATCGTCACACTTTTATTTACTTACAACTCAAGAATTAGAACTCGATACTTAAAACAAAATATGACTCTATATGAATGCCTCCGGCGGTGTACCGGGATGTGCAATGAATCAAGAGTGACATGTATGAAAGAATTATGAACATTGGCTTTGCCACAAATACAATGTCAACTAGATGATCATGCAAAGCAATATGACAATGATGGAGTGTGTCATAATAAACGGAACGGTGGAAAGTTGCATGACAATATATCTCGGAATGGCTATGGAAATGCCATAATAGGTAGGTATGGTGGCTGTTTTGAGGAAGGTATATGGTGGGTTTATGGTACCGGCGAAAGTTGCGCGGCACTAGAGAGGCTAGCAATGGTGGAAGGGTGAGATGCGTACAATCCATGGACTCAACATTAGTCATAGAGAACTCATATACTTATTGAAAAAATCTATTAGTTATCAAATCCAAGTACTACGCGCATGCTCCTAGGGGGATAGATTGGTAGGAAAAGACCATCACTCATCCCCGACCGCCACTCATAAGGAAGACAATCAATAAATAACGCATGCTCCTACTTCATCGCATAACGGTTCACCATACGTGCATGCTACGGGAATCACAAACTTTAACACAAGTATTTCTCAAATTCACAATTACTTATTAGCATGACTCTAATATCACCATCTTCATATCTCAAAACAATCATAAGTAATCAAACTTCCCATAGTATTCAATGCACTTTATATGAAAGTTTTTATTATATCCCTCTTGGATGCCTATCATATTAGGACTAAATTTATAACCAAAGCAAATTACCATGATGTTTAGAGACTCTCAAAATAATATAAGTGAATCATGAGAGTTCATCAATTTCTTCAAAATAAAACTACCGCCGTGCCCTAAAAAGATATAAGTGAAGCACTTGAGCAAATGACAAACAGCTCCAAAAGATATAAGTGAATATCAATGAGTAGTCGAATAATTATGTAGCTATGTGAAGATTCTTTCTCATTTAAAAATTTCATATCTTAAGTACTTTATTCAAACAACAAGCAAAACAAAATAAAATGGCATTGCAAGGATAGCACTTATCATGTGAAGAAGCAAAAACTTAGGCTCAACCAAAACTTACCGATCATTGTTGAAGAAGAAAGGTGGGATGCCAACTGGGCATCCCCAAGCTTAGACGCTTGAGACTTCTTGAAATATTAACTAGGGATGCCTTGGGCATCCCCAAGCTTGAGCTTTTGTGTCTCCTTAATTCCTTTCATATCGCGGTTTCCCTAAATCTAAAAAACTTCATCCAAACAAAACTCAACAAGAACTCATGAGATAAGTTAGTATAAATCAATGCAAAACTTTATCATTCTCTACTGTAGCAAATCACTAAAAATATTATCTAACATTGCATACTAAATGCCTTTGCATATTTAATACTCCTATCCTCAAATAGAATCATTAAACTGAAGGAGATATGCCCTAGAGGTAATAATAAATTTGTTATTTTATATTTCCTTATATCATGATAAATGTCTATTATTCATGCTAGAATTGTATTAACCGGAAACTTGATACATGTGTGGATACATAGACAAAACACAGTGTCCCTAGTAAGCCTCTACTAGACTAGCTTGTTAATCAAAGATGGTTAAGTTTCCTAACCATAGACATGGGTTGTCATTTGATGAACGGGATCACATCATTAGGAGAATGATGTGATGGACAAGACCCATCCATTAGCTTAGCATAATGATCGTTAAGTTTTATTGCTATTGATTTCTTCATGACTTATACATATTCCTTTGACTATGAGATTATGCAACTCCCGGATACCGGAGGAATACCTTGTGTGCTATCAAACGTCACAACGTAACTGGGTGATTATAAAGATGCTCTACAGGTATCTCCGAAGGTATTTGTTGGGTTGGCATAGATCGAGATTAGGATTTGTCACTCCGAGTATCGGAGAGGTATCTGTGGGCCCTCTCGGTAATGCACATTGACGGTGTCCTGGACTAGGGGGTACTCAGCACGTCGTCCCCCAATCAGTTAGATTGGGCCGAGGACCCCCAGGGCCGCATACTCATGGGCCAGTCTGGACAGTTACCGCATACAAGGAAGATTCCACAAGACTTGGCGATCAAGACAAGGATTCCTCCCCACCGGCGTATTCGGCTAGGACTCTTGTTATCCTAGGCCTCTGGTGCATTATATAAACCGAGGCCAGGCTAGTCGATAGACAATCTAATACAATACAACAACAATCATATCATAGGCTAGCTTTTAGGGTTTAGCCTCTACGATCTCGTGGTAGATCTACTCTTGTACTACCCATATCATCAATATTAATCAAGCAGGACGTAGGGTTTTTCCTCCATCGAGAGGGCCCGAACCTGGGTAAAACATCGTGTCCCTTGCCTCCTGTTACCATTGATCCTAAGACGCACTGCTTGGGACCACCTACCCGAGATCCGCCGGTTTTGACACCGACATTGGTGCTTTCATTGAGAGTTCCGCTGTGTGATCGGCGAAAGGATCGATGGCTCGACTGCAGGTCAACTGCGACGTCGGCTTCCTCGTCACCAGCTCGACTGGTCACCTTGGCTTGACCAAGGACTGCGCCCTACCTCCGACCGTCATGTTCGGATGAAGGCCTTCATCATCACCAACTCCGATCTCTATCAAGATCATGGAGGAGTCATCCATGGAGCTCGGGGGCTCAACGTCAACATTGCCCTCAGGCGACCGTGCTGTTTTTCTGGACGGCGAACTTGTATCCGCCGCCACCGCCTCCTCGAGTGTCGCTTAAACGATTACTTCTGTGGAATTATGCGGAATTAAGTCTACAACAACCCTGCAAAAATTTCGTCGAGTTCCGATGGAGGAATCTCCGGCAATCTTCGATATACCGGAGCCCTGTTGAATCTGGACGAGAATCCGGACGAGTTTAGGGCGTCGTATGCAGCGTCTAGCTCGGATGTCCTTTGGAGGATCCAACCGTTGATTTGCTGCGGAATTCCCTTATCTACCACCTGCCAAAAATTCAGCTCGATCCGACCGTCCAAACTCCGGGAAACTTCCAATTAGTGCATCACTTTTTGGATCTGTTTTCTGCGCGAAAACGAATCCGACCCGAGTTCGTCTTTTTTATGAACGGGATTTCGGACATCCTTTTTGAAGGAAGTTTTGTATGGGGTATTGTGTTTTGTTCCCGAACACATCCCACTAACTTTAAGATCTTTTGAACATGATCTTCAACATCATGCTGGTGTCAAACCAGTCCGCAATATTGCTCGCGGTGCCGACCTGCGCTAGACACGTCGTCACTTTGTTGAGCCAAGCTCAACTTCTTGGATCATCATCTTGGCAAGCCGAACAAGAGTCCGCATCGCGAAGGATAAATCATCACCAACATCGCCGCCCCACGGATTACACGGAGCGGGCATACTAGCATCACCGCACGGTCCCTTCATCAAGCCAGCATCGACCACGTCACGACCTGCATCGGCAGGGCCGCACTATTGCTTCTTCAAGCTGGTGTCCATCACGCCGACCTACTTCGACATCTCGGCTGGACCGGGGGCTTCGCATCTCTTCATCAACCTACTCAGGACACTTCGGCGTCACTAGCCGACCAGGCATGGGTGCGCGGATCATGTCCCAATTTTGGGAATCACCTTCCTTCGGATTGCTACAACAAATAAACCAGGTGCTATTAATCCTAGTATTTCTTTTTGCTTGTTTGGGTTAAATTTTTCCCAAGGAATTATTACTCTGGTTAGTCCAGCATATGTACATAGGTCTATCAAATGGTGGCCGCATTATCGACGGTCGCATGATGGTTCGGTCAGTTTACGTACACAGTTCGGCGAACGCCGCATCCGGAACTCGGACCGACCTGTGAATCCAGGCTTTGCCACGCCTTTATTGCATTACGTCGACGACTTGCATCGACATCAACTTCGGCGCCAGGCCATATTTCTTTTACTACTCACTTTGCATAAATTATTTATTATGCAACATTTTTTTTAATTCCTATTATTACTATTATCCCCGGTTTGCACTATTTTTTGTGCATAGGAAAATGATCCAGCCGGACTATATCCTTTGACGTCACCTCGGCTGGACGGGGGGCTTCGTCAACACTTCATTACCCCATGCCGGGACTTCGCATCACTCTGCCGTCCTGCATTGACCGTGCTATGTCACCACTTGAGTGCCGAGCTCCTTGCTCCGCCACCTCGGGACCGGCTTGAGGATGGAACCTTGTCCGCATCAAGCTCGGACCGCGTCGTCAATACCGAACACATTAACCATCTAAGTTGCCTTCATGCTCAAAGTTTTAAATTTCTAACTTGTGTTCGGTTCGACCAAGAATTATACTTTTTGTAAAAGTTGCTTGTACAAATTTTCCTTGTCGAAACTTTGTTCGCACACTTGACGCGCTACCCGCTCATTATACTCGGGGCTTCTTTAATGAAGCTTATTAATCTGGGCTTTATGCCCAACACATGTGTCACACTTCCGCATGTACCTTTTATTCACCATTATATGCATCGATATGACTTCAGTTTTGGCCAAGCTGGGTTGCTCGGCTCTGTGCTTACCCCTATGTTCCCGATTGTTCGGCTAGGTGGTAAAGGAGCACCTCTGCGATTATTACTGCCGGGTCAGCGGATGTGTACCTCAGACTGGGTGAAGCCGAAAGCTAGCGTTCTTAAGGGAATACTCGGTTGGTGAACTGAAAGATGATTTTAATTATTTACCCATCTGCCCCGGATGATTTTCTTTTCATAGCAGCTTTGACATGCACTTTAGGGCATGCATCCCAAATAAAGGAACCCTTAACGGAACTATTCTCCTGGAAGATGTTTCTTACTACCCATGTAATATAACATAACTAGTTGGGCACTTGTCTGAGACAGCACTAATGACCCCTACGCCTTGTCTCCATGCATACCACGGTTCTTATATAACCACGAAGGTATTCGGACACACTCCGGACTATTGGGTCCCGAGGTCGGGCGAAAAGGTCCGCTATGACAAACGATCTACAATCCGGCTAGAAGGCATTCTACATGTCACCTTACATTATCAACTTTTACCCAAGTCACTAGGGGGCTCTTAAATTTATATGAGCCGTTTTATGATAAGTGTTTTTCTTCTTAGTCGTTGCGAAGTTTTTATTATTATTTATCACTCCTTCGACACAAGTGTGCGGTCACTAGCGGGGAGCCTAATTTCTCTCTCAAAGAAGACGTAGGCTGACCCGCTTGAAGTTTTGAGATAGGATGTGTCATGTTAAAGCACGACAGAAGCACCTTTTTTTTCTAAAGTCCAATTTTTGGATTGGCACCGAACACTTGATCTAGTTCGGACATTAACCTTTTGAATAAGTTTTTTGGCTTTTCGAGCCCATGGCACTTTTAAACTATCTATGTGTTTTCAGCACAAGTCTCGCAGTGCAACGCCGGACACCCTTTGAGATTCGGCAAAAACATTCTCAGACATTGCTATATATGCATCAGTTTCGAATCGTGTCTTCGGTCAATAGTTGGGTTGCCCGGCTCCCGCGTTTGCCTCCTACGTTCCGCTTTGTTCGGCTAGGTGTGCAAAGGGAGAACCACTGCGATTGTGCTTCCAGCTCACATGGTCAAGCACCTCAGTGGCGAAAGCCGAAAACTGACTGTCACAATAGGTGTAAACTGGTCAGCGATCCGATGACTATATTAAACAACGGGCCATTCATAACAATGGCCGAAGTGTTTACGGCTTGACCTCGACTGTCGCCGAACACTACCGGGGGTTATTAACTGGCCTCCCAAACTAAATCCTCGATATTTTGCTCTTACATTGGAGCTGAGGTTTCATGATCATGCTTAGCATGACAACCCAAAGAAAGGAACCGATAGCGGGACTATTTTCTTTGGAAGACATTTCTTCTGTTAAACAACAATATAACATATCTCTCTGCGTACCTTTGTTTAGAAAGCCGTATGACCAGATTGCCTTGTTTGTCGTAAATCTTTGCCCTCATAAAGGCTTTATAAAGTAGGACAAACACTCCTCGGCTACCGGCCGAGGAGGTTAAAGCCCATGGTCGGTCAAAAAAGTTTTGTACAATGCGGATCCGAGCATTAATGACATAAAGTACTTGGATATATAGAGTCATTACACATAATTTGTGATTTTGCTATGGATATCGATCCTTAATTCGCCTCCGTGCCCGCATTAAGGCTCGGGACCTCTGGGCTTCGGGCTTATTATTATACAAATATTAAAGGGCACATCGATCCCCGATCGGTATTGCCACCCGACCGGTGTCTCGGGGCTCTTGCATTGCTTGTTCTATCCGAAAATCTTAAGTGCAATACAGTTTCGAGGAGATTTTGATCCTCGGGTTGGTCGGCCGCACCCAACCTGAGTCTCGAGGACTGAGCACGCCACTTTTGTGTCCCAAGTGTTCTGCGAGCTAGGACTTGATCCTCAGACCGATTTTGCAAATCAACCCGAGTCTCAGCGGCTACGGGGATCAGCGGTCTTATGTCATCCTTCATGTGCATCTTGGGTTTTAGACCGATACCCACCTTGAGGGCTACTGGCACCAATCAAAAATATTGACAAAAATCGGCCCACATTCGGGGTGGTGCACCACCTCAGAAGCAGTCCGGCGTAAAGCTCGGGCGCTAGTGGCTGGCTCCATAGAGGGCACTTCCGGCATTAAGCTCGGCTAAACTCCTTCAAACTTCTTTGAACCAAGGTGATTTACGACATCTCGGATACAGTCCGGCGTTGGAGCTCGGATACATAGTCCGGCGTTGGTGCTCGGATACATAGTCCGGCGTTGGAGCTCGGATACCGTCCGGCGTTGGAGCTCGGATACATAGTCCGGCGATAGAGCTGGGAAGCAGTCCGGCATTGGTGCTCGACTGCAAAAGATGCCTCGAATGCAGTCCGGCGTTAGAGCTCGGATGCAAGAGGACACTACCTCCCGGGAATAACTTCAAACCCGAGGCATGGCATAAAAATAGCAAGGCATTTATAAAGGCCGTAAACTTAAAGGGGCTCCTCGGATACCCGACGTGTAAACTCGTCGAATGCATTTCGGCGATCATCAAGATAGAAGATGAGAAGATTTGTTGAACCAGTTTTCAAGACCGGCAACCGAAGATGAAGAACAGTTCGGAAGAATCGAGGAGCGTCCCTAACTTGAAGACCGGTTCAGGGGGCTACTGACGGTGTCCTGGACTAGGGGGTACTCACCACGTCATCCCCCAATCAGTTAGATTGGGCCGAGGACCCCCAGGGCCCCATACTCATGGGCCAGTCTGGACAGTTGCCGCATACAAGGAAGATTCCACAAGACTTGGCGATCAAGACAAGGATTCCTCCCCACCGGCGTATTCGGCTAGGACTCTTGTTATCCTAGGCCTCTGGTGCATTATACAAACTGAGGCCAGGCTAGTCGATAGACAATCTCATACAATACAACAACAATCATACCATAGGCTAGCTTTTAGGGTTTATCCTCTACGATCTCGTGGTAGATCTACTCTTGTACTACCCATATCATCAATATTAATCAAGCAGGACGTAGGGTTTTTCCTCCATCGAGAGGGCCCAAACCTGGGTAAAACATCGTGTCCCTTGCCTCCTGTTACCATTGATCCTAAGACGCACTGCTTGGGACCCCCTACCCGAGATCCGCCGGTTTTGACACTGACACACATCATAATAAGCCTTGCAAGAAATGTAACTAATGAGTTAGTTATAGGATGATGCATTACGGAACGAGTAAAGAGACTTGCCGGTAACGAGATTGAACTAGGTATGAAGATATCGACAATCGAATCTTGGACAAGTAACATACCGATGACAAAGGGAATAATGTATGTTGTCATAACGGTTCGACCGATAAAGATCTTCGTAGAATATGTGGGAGCCAATATGAGCATCCAGGTTCTGCTAATGGTTATTGATCGGAGAGGTGTCTCGGTCATGTCTAAATAGTTCTCGAACCCGTAGGGTCCGCATGCTTAACGTTCGATGATGATTTTTATTATATGAGTTATGTGATTTGGTGACCGAATGTTGTTTGTAGTCCCGGATGAGATCATGGACATGACGAGGAGTCTCGAAATGGTCGAGAGGTAAAGATTCATATATAGAACGATAGTATTCGAACACCAAAAGTGTTCTGGGGTTACCGGGTTCATATCGGGTCATCGGAAGGGGTTCCGGGCTAAGAGGGGAAACACACTGATGGCTAGAAGCTACGTCGGTATTTTGCCAAAGACGAAGGGATGATGCAACACATCAGCGGTAGGTATTTCCCTTAGTGATGAAGCCAAGGTTATCGAACCAGTAGGAGAACCAAGCAACACAACGTAAACAACACCTGCACACAAATAACAACTACTCGCGACCCAACGTGTTAAAGGGGTTGTCAATCCCTTCCGAGTAACGACGCCTCAAGATAGGCAAACAGACGTGAAATAAATTGTAGTAGATTGGTAGATCGAATGCCAAATAAAATAAATAAGAATAAAACGCAGCAAGGTATTTTTGTATTTTTGGTTTAATAGATCTGAAAATAAATGCAAAGGAAAAGTAGATCGCAAAGGCAAATAGTAAGACAAAGAGACCCGGGTGCCGTAGGTTTCACTAATGGCTTCTCTCGAGAAAAATAGCAAACGGTGGGTAAACAAATTACTGTTGGGCAATTGATAGAACTTCAGATAATCATGACGATATCCATGCAATGATCATTATATCAGCTTCACGTCCAAGATTAGTAGACCGACTCCTGCCTGCATCTACTACTATTACTCCACACATCGACCGCTATCCAACATGCATCTTGTGTATTAAGTTCTTGGAGAAACGGAGTAATGCAATAAGAATGATGACATGATCTAGAGAAGATCTATCTATGTAGAGGTAGATCCCATCATTTTATCCTTAGTAGCAATGATACATACGTGTCGGCTCCCCTTCTGTGACTGGGATCAAGCTCCGTAAGATCGAACCCACTACAAAGCACCTCTTCCCATTACAAGATAAATAGATCAAGTTGGCCAAACAAAACCAAAATATCGGAGAAGAAATACGAGGCTATAAGATCATGCATATAAGAGATCAAAGAAACTCAAATAACTCTCATGGATATAAAAAGATAGATCTGATCATAAACTCAAAGTTCATCGGATCCCAACAAACACACCGCAAAAAGAGTTACATCATATGGATCTCCAAGAGACCATTGTATTGAGAATTCAGTGAGAGAGAGAAATCCATTTAGCTACTAACTACGGACCCGCAGGTCTACAAAGAACTACTCACGCATCATCAGAGATGCACCAATGGAAGTGGTGAACCCCTCCGTGATGGTGTCTAGATTGGATCTGGTGGTTCTGGACTCAGCGGCGGCTGGAATTGATTTTCGTCAACTCCCCTAGGGTTTCTGGAATATTGGGGTATTTATAGAGCAAAGAGGCGGTCCGGGGGGCACCCGAGGTGGGCACAACCCACCAGGGCGTGCCTGGGCCTCCTGGCGCGCCCTGGTAGGTTTTGGTCTCCTCGGAGCACCCCCCGGGCGCAGCCTTGGCCCATTAGGTGTCTTCTGGTCCAAAAAAATTCTCGGTGAAGTTTCGCTGCAATTGGACTCCGTTTGGTATTGATTTCCTGCGATGTAAAAAACATGCAGAAAACAGCAAGTGGTACTTAGCACTATGTCAATAGGATAGTACCAAAAAATGATACAGAATAACTGTAAAATGATTATAAAACATCCAAGATAGATAATATAACAACATGGAACAATAAAAATTTATAGATACGTTGGAGACGTATCAGCATCCCCAAGCTTAATCATACTCGTCCTCGAGTAGGTAAGTGATAAAAACAGAATTTTTGACGTGGAATGCTGCCTAACATGTCATATCATATTCTTTTCTTTATAGCATATACATTTGGCCTTTTATGTGATTCAAAGTAATAGTCTAGTTTTGACATGATAATTTAAATACTCAAGCATATCAACAAGCAACCATGTATTTCAAAATATCAACGCTAAAATAAGCTATCCCTAGCCCATCACGCTCAATCATTGATCCATTCATGAAATACACTCGCATATTAACTACACCCAATACTCATGTACGATCATATTGCCTCCTAGTTGGTGCTTTTATAAGAGAAGACAGAGACTCAAATTCAAAATAAAAATTGCGTAAAGTAAAAGAAAGGCCCTTCGCAGAGGGGAGTAGGGATTTGTAGAGGTGCCAAGCTGAAAGCAAAAATTGAGAGATAAAAACATCTTGGGAGGTGTGTCTTTCCCACCAACAAAAACGAATTAGAGTTCCCGACACTTTCCATGCTAGATATATCATAGGCGGTTCCCAAACAGAAAATAAATTTTATTCCCTTTTCCACCATACTTTCACTTTCCATGGCTAACCGTATCCACGGGTGCCTTCCATACCAACACTTTCCAAGGAATTTATTATTTGAGAACATAAAGTAAATTCATTTTTCATTTCGGGACTGGGTATCCCTAATACCTTTTCCTTACTCTCGTGCAATGACAAGTGAATAAACACTCATCGTGAGAATAACACATCTAGCATGGAAAATATTAGCCACCCCTCACCGCACCGCGAGCAGTACGAACACACAAAAGAGAAGTTTATTTTGAAAATTAGAGATGTCGCATACAAATTTGCTTAGAACGGCAAAAGAGTACCGCATATAGGTAGATATAGTGGACTCATGTGGCAAGCTGGTTTAAAGGTTTTTGGATGCACAAGTAGAGATCATACTTAGCGCAAAATGAAGGCTAGCAAAAGATCGAGAAGCGACCAACCAAGAAACGAATAATCTCATAAGCGAGCATTAAGCATAATTAACACCGAATAATGCACCACAAGTGGGATATAATTTCATTGCATAACTATTGACTTTCGTGCTTGCATAGGGAATCACAAACCTTAACACCAATATTTTTTCTAAAGCATAATTACTCATCAACATAACTCATATATCACATCATCATATCTCAAAACTGTTACTAAGAATCAAGTTTATTTTGTCCAATGATCTTCATGAAAGTTTTTATTATATCCTTCTTGGATATCTATCACTTTGGAACTAATTTTCATACGTTGCTTTTCATAAGCTCAAACAAATATAAGTGAAGATCGTGAGCATAAAATTTCTTTCTCTCAACTTAATTTATGTGAAGCAAGAGATAATTTCTTGAAAATTTTACTAACACTTAAATAAATCTAAGTGAAGCAAGAGAGCATTTCTTCAAAAATATTAAAGCAGACCGTGCTCAAAAAGATATAAGTGAAGTACTAGAGCAAGTCCATAGCTCATAAAAGATTTAAGTGAAGCATAGAGAGCAATTCTAACAAGTCATGACATAATTTTGGCTTTCTCAAATAGGTGTGTCCAGCAAGTTTTCAAGACTTAAAATAAAAAATAAAACAAGCAAAGACTCATATCATACAAGACGAACCAAGCAAAACACATAGGATGTGACGAATAAAAATATAGCTTCGAGTAAAATACCGATGGTCGGTAGAAGAAAGAGGGGATGCCACTCGGGGCATCCCCAAGCTTAGCTGCTTGCTCTCTTTTGGATAATATGTTGGGATGACGGGGCCTCCCCAAGCTTAGGCTCTTCTTACTCCTTATTCGTCCATCCATCGTAAGATAACCCAAAACTTGAAAACTTCAATCCCACAAAACTCAACAAAACCTTCGTGAGATCCGTTAATATAAGAAGATAAATCACTACTATAAGTACTGTTGCAACCTATTCATATTTTTTTTCATTATATCTACTGTATTCCAACTTTTCTATGGCAAAAACTCATCAAAGAAAACAATAGAGCCATCAAAACAAGAATACAACACAAAGAAAACAGAATCTGTCAAAAACAGAACAATCTGTAGTAATCTGAATTGTTCGAATACTTCTGAAACTCCAAAAATTCTGAAAAATAGGACTGCCTGGGCAATTTGTATATTATTCTTATGCAAAAAGAACTTGTATTTTATCACGTCTGGTAAAAAATAAGAATTGTTTTCTTTAGCGCAAAAGTTTCTGTTTTCTCAGCAAGATCAAACAACTATCACCCAAGAAGATCGTATAGGTTCTACTTGGCACAAACACTAACTAAAACACAAAAAACACAATAATAACAGTAGCACAATTGTGCAAACACTCAAGAACAGAAAGCAAAAAGCAAAAATAATTTTTATTCATTGGGTTGCCACCCAACAAGCGCTATTGTTTCACGCCCCTAGCTAGGCATAAGATTTCAATGATGCTCACACGAAAGATAAGAATTGAAACACAAAGAGGGCATCATGAAACATATGACAAACACATTTAAGTCTAACATACTTCCTATGCATAGGAATTTAATATAAGCAAATAAATTATCTAACATATGCAAAGAAGAGGATTTCTCAACATATGACAAAACGATGGGTTTTATCATAATCAATTGGAACCTCTTCCAAAATAGTGGATTCATCACTAAATAAAGTCATGACCTCTCCATATCTGCTTTGATCAATATAATCATCATCAATAGTACGCATGCTATCATCATAATAAGTTTTCCCATCAATACTTGGGGGACAAAAAATATCATCTTCATCAAACATAGCATCCCCAAGCTTGTGGCTTTGCATATCATTAGCATGATGGATATTCAAGGAATTCATACTAACAACATTGCAATCATGCTAATCATTCAAAGATTTAGTGCCAAATATTTTATAGATTTCTTCGTCTAACACTTGAGCACAATTTTCCTTTCCATCATTTTCACGAAAGACATTGAAAAGATGGAGCATATGTGGCAACCTCAATTCCATTTTTTTGTAGTTTTCTTTTATAGACTAAACTAGAGATAAAACAGGAAACTAAAAGATTCGATAGCAATATCTAACAAGTATCTGCGGGTTTGATTATATGATATGCATCACACAATCTCAGATTCATCTATTCAAACCAACACAACGAACTTCAAAGAGTGCCCCAAAGTTTCTACCGAAGAGTCAAGACGAAAACGTGTGCCAACCCCTATGCATAAGTTCACAAGCTCACCGAACCCGCAATTTGATCACCAAAACATACATCAAGTGGATCATGTGAATATCCCATTGTCACCACAGATAAGCACATGCAAGACGTACATCAAGTGTTCTCAAATCCTCAAAGACTCAATCCGATAAGATAACTTCAAAGAGAAAACTCAATCCATTACAAGAAGGTAGAGGGGGATAAACATCATAAGATCCAACTATAATAGCAAATCTCACGGCACATCAAGATCGTGCCAAATCAAGAACAAGAGAGAGAGAGAGAGAGAGAGAGAGAGAGAGAGAGAGAGAGAGAGATCAAACACATAGCTACCGGTACATCCCCTCAGCCCCGAGGTTGAACTCCATCCTCCTCGTCATGGAGAGCGTCGGGATGATGAAGATGGCCACCGGTGTTGGTTTGCCCCTCCGGTAGGGTTTCGGAACGGGCTCCCGATTGGTTTTTCATGGCTACAGAGGCTTACGGCGGCGGATCTCCCGATCTAGGTTCTGTTCTGGGGTTTTTGGGATTTATAAGAGGTGTTGGCGTCAGTAACAAGTCAGGGGGCCCACGAGGCGATGACAAGGACAGGGGGCACGCTCCCCGGGGGGGGGGGGGGCGCCCTCCACCCTTGTGGTGGCCCGGGGACTCCTCTCCGATATATTTTCGTTCTAGTATTTTTCATATTTTCCAAAAATAATCTCCGTAAAAATTTCAGGTCAATTGGACTCCGTTTGATATTCCTTTTCTGCAAAACTCAAAAACAAACTCAAAAACAAGGAAAAAATAGAGACTCGCACTGGGCTCTAGGTTAATAGGTTAGTCCCAAAAATCATATAAAATAACATATAAATGCATATAAAATATCCAAGGTGGATAATATAATAGCATGGAACAATAAAAAATTATAGATACGTTGAAGACGTGTCAACTGGGTTTAAGGACTTTGGATGCACAAGTAGTATTCCTACTTAGTACAAGGAATCTAGCAAATAGATTGAGAAACAAGCAACCAAGAAATGAAAATTATCATAAACGAGCATTAAGCATAACTAACACCGAATAATGCACCACAAGTAGGATGTAGTTTCATTGCATAACTATTGACTTCGTGCTTGCATAGGGAATCACAAAGCTTAACACCAATATTCCTACTAAAGCACAATTACTCACCGACTTGACTCACATATTATTATCTCCATATCGCAAAACTATTGCAAGGAATCTAACTTATCATATCCAATGATCTACATGATTTTTTATTATATCCTTCTTCGATATCCATCGTACTATGACCAATTTTATATCTTGTGCAAATTGTCATTAGTATTATCAACTCTCAAAATAATATAAGTGAAGCATGAGAGTGTTCGACAAGCTACTCCAAAAAGATATAAGTGAAGATCAAACGTGTAGTTAAGTAAATGGGTAGTTATTTGAGGACTCTCTCTTATTTAAAAAAAATTCAGATCTAAATATTTTATTTAAACAACAAGCAAAAAATGACATTCCAACAATAGCACACCTCATGTGAAGAAGCAAAAAACTTAGGCTCAACCGAGGCTAACCGATAATTGTTGATGAAGAAAGGTGGGATGCCTACCGGGGCGTCCCCAAGCTTAGATGCTTGAGACTTCTTGAAATATTATCTTGTGATGCCTTGGGCATCCCCAAGCTTGAGATTTTGTGCCTCCTTAATTCCTTTTATATCACAATTTTCCTAAATCGTAAAAACTTCATCAACACAAACTCAACAAGAACTCGTCGGATAAGTTAGTATAAATCGATGCAAAACCTTATCATTCTCTACTGTAGCAAATCACTAAAATTATTATTTAACATTGTATACTAAATGCCTCTGCATATTTAATATTCCTATCCTCAAATAGAATCATTAAACAAGCAAACATATGCAAACATAACATCAATCTATCTAAACAGGATAGTCTGTAAAGAAAGCAAGAAGATCCATACTTCTCTAACTCCAGAAATTCTGAAAAATTACCACACTATAGAAAATTTATCATAGATTATTGTGCAATTCTTTTTAAAATTTTTATCACATTCTGACTTTTCTCAAGAACTCACGTACTAGTGTGTAACTTTCCGTTTTCAAAATGCAACATATACACTTGCAAAATAAGCATGGCAAATGCTATACTTGACATTTTTATTGAAGTAAAAGATGCAAAACATTATTATAAATAAGAGAAAGCAAACACTAATAAAATAAAATGATGCTCAAAGCCAAACACATATCATGTGACGAATGAAAATATTGCTCCAAGTGAGGTTACTGATAATGTTGGAGACGAAAGGCAGGATGCCTTTCGGGGCATCCCCAAGCTTAGTTGCTTGGATCTTCCTTGAATATTACCTTGGGGGTGCCTTGGGCACCCCCAAACTTAGGGTATTGTAACTCCTTATTCTCCTCATATTGATATCTCACCCAAAACTTGAAAACTTCAATAACACAAAACTTAACAGAACTTCGTGAGATGCGTTAGTATGATAAAGAGCAAACCATTCACTTTGGTATTGTCAAAGACAATATTCTTAATTGTTCTCACACAATGCTTACTGTACCTTATCATTTCAACAATTTATATTGAGCAATATACACCGTAGAAACTAGGAAACAAGCAAACTATGCATTGAAAACAGAATCTTTCAAAAACAGAACAACCTGTAATGATCTGAACAAAGACCATACTTATACAACTCTAAAAATTCCAAAAAGTAGACAACATAGGTAATTTGTATGTAAATCATCTGTAAAAACTTCAGATTAAGAGCACGTGCAAGTGGATTTTGAAAATTCCTGGACTAAGCGCAAAAGGTTCTGTTTTTGCACAGAATCAAGTCAACAATCATCCACACTATCCCAAAGGCTTTACTTGGCACTTTATTGAAACAAAAGCTGAAAATGATTAATAAAGTAGCTTAATCATGTGGACACACAAATACAATAGGTAATAGTGTTGGGTTGTCTCCTAACAAGTGTTTTTCTTTAATGCCTTTTTAGCTAGGCATGAGGATTTCCATGATGTTCATATAAAAGTAAAGAATTGAAACATAACGAGAGCATCATGAAAAATATGAATAGCACATTTAAGCCTAACATACTTCCTATGCATAGGGATTTTGTGAGCAAATAATTTATGCGAACAAGAATCTACTAGCATAGGAAGGCAAGACAAGTATGACTTCAAAAATTTCAACACATAGAGAGGAAACTTGATATTAGTGAGATATGTAAAAGCACATGTTCCTCTCTCATAATAATTTTCAGTGGCATCATGAATGAATTCAACAATATAACTACCACATAAAGCATTATTTTCATGATCCACAAGCATAGAATTTTTATTATTCCCCACATAAGAAAAGTTCTTCTCATCCTTAATAGTGCTGGGAGCAAACTCAACAAAATAGTTATCATGAGACTGAAAATTAAAATCACGATGACAAGTTTCATGGTTATCATTATTCAATATAGCGTACATGTCATCACCATAATCATCATAGATAGCAACTTTTCTACCATAGTCAATTGAAACCTATTCCAAAATAGTGAATTCATCACTAAATAAAGTCATGACCTCTCCAAATCCACTTTCATAAATATAATCATCATAAATAGGAGGCATGCTTTCATCATAGCAAATTTGCACATCAAAACTTGGGGAACTAAAAATAGCATCCTCATCAAACATAGCATCCCCAAGCTTATGGCTTTGCATATCATTAGCATCAAGGATATTCAAAGAATTCATACTAGCAACATTACAATCATGCTCATCATTTAAAGATTTTATGCAAAACATTTTATTAACTTCTTCTTCTATCAATTGAGCACAATTTTCCTTTCCATCTTTTTCAAGAAAGACATGATAAAGACGAATAATATGATGCAACCTCAATAGATTTTTTTGTAGTTTTCTTTTATAAACCTAACTAGTGATAAAACAAGAAACTAAAAGATTCAATTGAAAGATATAAAGATATCAAACACTCACCTCCCCAACAACGGTGCCAGAAAAGAGCTTGATGTCTACTATGCAACTTTATTCTTGTAGACTCGTGTTGGGCCTCCAAGCGCAGAGTTTTGTAGGACAGTAGAAAATTTCTCTCAATTGGATGACCTAAGGTTTATCAATCCGTGGGAGGCGTAGGACGAAGATGGTCTTTCTAAAACAACCCTACAACCAAATACAAGAAATCTCTTGTGTCCCCAATACATCTAATACAATGGCAAATTGTATAGGTGCACTAGGTCGGTGAAGAGATGGTGATAAAAGTGTAATATGGATGTTAGAAATATATTTTTATAATCTAAATAAATAAAAATATCAAGGTAGCAATCGATAAATGTGATCACAAACAGTAGTACAATGCTTGAAAACAAGATCTAGGGTCCGTACTTTCGCTAGTGCAATCTCTCAACAATTCTAATCTAATTGGATTTTATAACCATCCCTCAAAGTGCGGTGAAGAATCACTCTAAAGTTCTTATCTAGCACAGAACATAAGAAGAAATTGTTTGTAGCTATTCTTTTTGGTTGATCTATGCAAGAGTTCATACTAAAATAACACCAAGTAATTGTTTCCGATCGATTTATCATGAGTTCGTACTAAAATAATACCAAGTTATTCTTTCCGATCGATCTATCAAGAGGTCGTACTAAAATAACACCAAAGCAAATTCAGATTCATAATACTCAATCCAACACAAAGAACCTCAAAGAGTGCCCCAAGATTTCAACCGGAGAAAGTAGGATGAAAACGTGCATCAACCCCTATGCATAGATTACCCCAATGTGAAAGTGCAACTATCCCTAGGTGGTTTTGGTAATTCATAACAACATATAGCTCATTGAGCTAATGCTATTCCAAGACTATTATTTCAGGAAAGCTCAATGAATGGCATGGCATGGATGATGAAAGTGGATCCCTCAAAATACTAAGGACAAAGGATCGACTCAAGCTCAAAAGCTCAAGACTCTTCATTTTACATTTTAGTGATCCAAGATCACATTGAGTCTATAGGAAAAGCCAATACTATCAAGAAGGGATGAGGTGTTGCATAATGAGCCTTTTGCTTCATGTGCTTAGTGATATGCTCCAAAACCCTCAACTACTTTCCCACATCCACAAACGACCTAAACCTAAAGCCAAAATTGGTCACACCGATTCTTTCTATCCGGCGCCACCGGTTCCAAAAGTCATAGCCACTGCCACAAACCCTAAGCAAATCGGTCTTACCGATAGAGATCTCGGTCTCACCGAGATGGGGTTGCAATTTCTCTGTTTCCCTTCGTAACGTTTCGGTCTAACCAAAGTGAGCGATCGGTCCCACCAAGATTGCAATGTAAACTCTCTGTTTCCTTTTTGTAACATTTCGGTCTCACCGAAAAGAGATAATCGGTCCCACCGAGTTTACCTGACCAACTCTCTGGTTAGCTAATTACCAAAATCGATCTCACCGAGTTTGTGTAATCGGTCTCACCGAGATTACGTTATGCCCTAACCCTAACCATATCGGTCTCACCGAGATGCATGTCAGTCCCACCGAAAATCACTAACGGTCACTAGGTTTACTAATTCGGTCCGACCGAGTTTAACTATTCGGTCCCACCGAGTTTGGTAAATTGTGTGTAACGGTTAGATTTTGTGTGGAGGCTATATATACCCCTCCACCTCCTGTTCATTCGTGGTGAGAGCCATCAGACTGAACCTACACTTCCAACTTACCATTTCTGAGAGAGAACTACCTACTCATGTGTTGAGGCCAAGATATTCCATTCCTACCATATGAATCTGGATCTCTAGCCTTCCCCAAGTTGCTTTCCACTCAAACCCTCTTTCCACCAGATCCAAATCCTATGAGAGAGAGTTTAGTGTTGGGGAGACTATCATTTGAAGCACAAGAGCAAGGAGTTCATCATCAACACACCATTTGTTACTTCTTGGAGAGTGGTGTCTCCTAGATTGGCTAGGTGTCACTTGGGAGCCTCCGACAAGATTGTGGAGTTGAACCAAGGAGTTTGTAAGGGCAAGGAGATCGCCTACATCGTGAAGATCTACCGCTAGTGAGGCAAGTCCTTCGTGGGCGACGGCCATGGTGGGATAGACAAGGTTGCTTCTTCGTGGACCCTTCGTGGGTGGAGCCCTCCGTGGACTCGCGCAGCCGTTACCCTTCGTGGGTTGAAGTCTCCATCAACGTGGATGTATGATAGCACCACCTATCGGAACCACGACAAAAACATCCGTGTCTCCAATTGCGTTTGAATCCTCCAAACCCTTCCCCTTATATTCTTGCAAGTTGCATGCTTTATTTTCCGCTGCCTATATACTCTTTGCATGCTTGCTTGAATTGTGTGATGATTGCTTTACTTGTCCTAAAATAGCTAAAATCTGCCAAACTATAAAATTGGGAAAAGGTTAAGTTTTTATTGGTCAAGTAGTCTAATCACCCCCCCTCTAGACATACTTCAAGGTCCTACAAGTGGTATCAGAGCGTTGGTCTCCATTTGCTTTGATTTCCATAGCTTTTGGTGGTCATAGCCTTGGTTTCACAACCTAGGAGAGTATGGCGTCTAGCGAGGGAAATTATCACCGTAGAGGTCCTTACTTTGATGGTACTAATTTTGCTAGTTGGAAGCATAATATGAAAATGCATATTCTTGGACATAACCCCGCCGTTTGGGCAACTATTTGTATTGGCTTGCAAGGTGAATTCTTCGACGGGAGAGAACCGAATCGTGAAGCTAATGCGGAAGAATTGAAGATGCTACAATACAACGCTCAAGCATGTGACATCATCTTCAATGGATTGTGCCCCGAAGAATTCAACAAAATCAGCCGTCTTGAGAATGCAAAGGAAATTTGGGATACTTTGATTGATATGCATGAAGGTACCGAGGCCGTTAAGGAATCCAAGTTGGATGTGCTCCAAAGTCAGCTTGACAAGTTCAAAATGAATGATGGTGAAGGTGTCGCTGAAATGTACTCTAGGCTTGCTCTTATCCCAAATGAGATTGCCGGCTTAGGGAGTGAAGAGATGACCGACAAATTCATCATCAAGAAAATCCTAAGAGCATTGGATGGAAAGTATGATACCGTGTGCACATTGATCCAAATGATGCCAAACTACAAAGATCTCAAGCCAACGGAAGTCATTGGAAGGATTGTTGCTCATGAGATGTCACTCAAGGATAAGGAGGAACTTCACAACAATTCAAGTGGTGCTTACAAAGCCTCAAGTGAAGCCCCCACATCATCAAGTGAGAAACCAACCTTCAATGAAGAATTGAGCTTAATGGTGAAGAACTTCAACAAATTCTACAAAAGTAGAAGCAAGGAAAGAAGCTCCAAGTCAAGGTCTTACAATGACAAGAGATCTTCTAGTCGAGAGCGCAATAGCTACAATTGTGGGAGACCCGGACACTACTCCAATGAGTGTACGGCACCCTACAAAAGAAGATAAGATTCTCCAAGAAGAAGGAGCAAAAGAGAAGAATCACCACCAAGAGAGAGGAGGAGTAGAGATGATCGTTATGAACGAAGACCCTCACGGAGAAGCAAGGATTCGGAAAGGAAGGACAAGTCATCAAAGAGCTACACAAAACGAAGACATCAAGCTCATGTTGGTGAATGGGTATCCGGCTCCGACTCCGACCATCACTCCGAGAGAAGCTATCACTCCGACTCCGAATATACTCAAGATGAAGGTGTTGCGGTCTAGCACTTGTGTCAACCAACTCCTCGACATATTTGAATCACCAAATGAAGGAATTGGTAGATGCTTCATGGCCAAAGGTCCAAAGGTAACACATCCCGAGTATGTTGATTTTAATAGTGATGAAGATGACTTGCTAGGTGATGATGATTTACTTCTTGACAATTATTGTGATGAATACTATGATGAAACGTCAATTAATCATGCTAATCAAACGAATGACAATGATAAGGAGAAAATTGAGCTTCTAACTAAAGAACTAAACACTCTTAAGTTGGCTCATGAAACTATCTTCAAAGATCGTCGAGAACTTTTAAGGGCTCATGAGAAGTTATGCTTTGAAAAGCTCAATCTTGAGCAAGAGCATGAGTTCTTAAAGGCAATCAATGATGATCTCCGCAAGAAAAGTTCTTCTTACATTGCCAAACGTTTACTCTTATCTACTTACATGCTTCAAGTCAAGTCTAGTAACAAGTACAAGAAAGATACTTCCTCTAGTGGTAACAATAATAATGTCAAATCCAATGTTGTTGCTTCTAGTAGTTCTCTTGATTCCACTAATGATTATCTTAGCCAAGTTACACTTGAGCAAGAAAATAGTTTATTGAAGGGAATTATTGAAGGAAGGCACCGGAAGAATCAAGGTGTTTGAACGAAAGTTCAACGCCAATGGAGTTGAGTGGGAAGAAGATCAATACCCCAAGACAAAGTTTGTTCCTCAACAAGAGAATATGATCCTACTTCCTTCAAGGGGACACAAGCTCAAGATGATCTTCCACCACAAGACCACAAGAACAAAGGCAAGGACAAGCTTCAAGAAGAGATTGATGCATATGAAGAAGCACCTAAAGCCTCGTTCGAGTGGGTCCCCAAGACTACGTCAAGTTCTACTTCATCAAGTACAACTACAACTCCAAGCATTCCCATCAAGATGATGTGGATCCCGAAGAAGAAGAACTAGAGAGTTCTTGAGGGTGACTCCGCCAACATTCTTCACTCATATCATTTTGGCAAGAACAAGTGCAATCAACTTTCACATCTTGCACTAGTTCAAGGAGTCACAAACCCTCATGTTGGTAAGGCAAGGGACAAGGTAACCTAATGTTTTCATGGACATCATCTTGTGTGTGCATCACTCTATGTCTATGGATATTCTTGTTTGTTCCTTGTGGGACTAACCCATGTAGGCAAGTTGAAAGTGCAACTCACTCCAAAGGATTGCTCCAAATGATCTACATCAACATTGAGCATCTACATCTTCAACAACTACATGAAGTCATCATCGACAAAACCCAAGGTTAGTTCATCCCTCTAAGGGGGGATCTCACATCTTGGGGGAGCTTAACTCTAAGAATTGAGTCAAAACAACTCTAATGGTGTGAACACATAAATGCATTATGTAAAAGTGGTAACCCCACTAGAGCTTAAACGATGAGTATGACCTATGATCAGATGTTCTCATTTGACTCCTAAGTCACTATACTCATATATAGATGACCTAGTCATCGCCAATTGCTTGATAGATGCTAGAATTGGTTGTGCATGCTTTGCCACATATTTCAATTGCCATCTTATTGTGTGAGCATGTTGGTGCATATTTTACTCATTCAAGGACATCCACTTGTTGTTTTGTTTGTTTGGATTCTTTTCTTTGTGCCAAGTGGATGGACAAGAATGCCTAAGAACCTTCTTTAGCTATCTATGCTTTTCTCGTCTCAAACTCTATTCATGCTACATCACAAAATTTGATCAAGTCAGATTCGAACCACTCTGTGTGAGGAGCACTCAGAGTCCCCGATTCGTCATAGACTTAAACTTCCAAAACCTCTTAATGATTCTCGGTCTGACCGATCCTTCAATTTCGGTCCTACCGAGATCATCAAGTTGATCTGAGTTTTCAATCTCGGTGCAACCGATCTGAACTTTTCGGTCTCACCGATTTGCTGTAACTGAACACAGTTATGCATCTCGGTGCCACCGAGTTGTTCCACTCGGTCACACCGACAGGGTCGAGCTATATATAGCCACGGGAATTTTTTTGGAAATTTCTCCGAAACCCTTCGCCTGCGCAACAGCTCGCTCTGCCATCGTGGTCTCCGGATCGTCTCCTCGTCGCCAGCAGCCTCCTGTCGCTGGTCTTCGCCGCCGCCAACGGATTTCGTCCCCGCGTTGCCGCCGTAGAAAGTCCAATGCCAAGTTAGGGTATGGACTTGATCTTTGTGCTATCCACGTCTGATTCCTGGCACATTGTTTTCATATTGAATCTTGCCAGGATTGAAACTCATCTATCTAGACAAAGTAGTTCATAGATTAGATGTGATTCAAATTTTAGGTTTAGGTTTCATGAAACCATCTCGGACCCACCGAGTTGAAAAACTCGGTCTCACCGATTTGGCTTATGCCATTGCACAAGTGACTCTCGGTCTGACTGAGAATTACTAATCGGTGCAACCGATTTGAGAATTCTGTGAAACCCTAGTAGTCTCGGTACCACCGAACTGAAACTCGGTCCAACCGAGATCATCAGTTTAGGTTCCAAAAACTGCTTCGGTATCACCGAGTTTGAAAATCGGTGGATCCGAAATGCTTTCTGTGGAAAACTAAGACTGGATTTTTGAGTCATTCTTTTGCAAAAACCTATGCATTTTGTGATGCTCATCTTTTCTATCTCATCTACAACTCTTCACAGGGCCAGCAGTCAGCTTTTGCAGTATGTCTGATCAAAGTGACAGCCATAACAGGTCAGAACAGCTGATGGACTTGAGTGAGGGCACTAGTCCCTCAACTTCAGATGAAGGGAGCAGAAGTACTCCTAGCAATTTGCCTGAGGCTTCAACTAGGCAAAGGAGGAAAAGAACTTCAGATTCAGAGGATGAAGAATATAGAGCTGAGGAAGATGAGGCTATCTCCGAGAAAGTTGTGCTCAAGAAGGAATATGGCTCAGCAAAGAATGCAAAGCCAGGCATGAAGATCAAAAGGCCTGCAGGAAGACAACCAATGTCCAAGGCCAGAACATCAACTCAACTACCTGAAAATCCTGATCCCAAAGAGCCAGCTGCTGAGAGAAAGAAGAGGAAGGAAAGGGTCAAGATGACCATCGCCAGAGTAATTGGGAAGCCTTCCATGATGGAAGAGGAAGAGCCTGCTGCACCAGCACCAAAGGCACCAAAGCTTATGTGTGACGCCCCAAGACCGGAGCTTCAGTTGCCTTCCAGGGTTTCCGAGTTTTGCCATGTGTTTTGTTTTGTGTGTGCTTTCATCATGTCATCTCTTGCATTGCATCATCTCATCATGCCATTTAATTTTTAAAACTCTTCTAAATAAATTGTATGGATTTTTCGATCCATTTAAATCGAGGGAAGGTTGACTTCTCTTTATAACATATCGTCCCAATATTAGGGAGCTATATAAAATATTCCATTGTTTTGGAATCACCATAACCCACTTGGAAAATAAATCCCATGCCTTTTCTGCTCCGAGTTGACCTCAAAACCTTGCCAATATTATTTCATCATTTTCCGGAGTTCCACCAAAAATCCTTGGGCCATTTTTGTTAAATTCTTCATATTTTTGTGAGCCCGGGAAAATTGTCCTCGTTCCCAAATTCTTTCCCTAACCCTATCTTCTTTTCTTATCTCTAATTTTTTTTCTGCTAAAGATTATAAGAGAGTGGGAGAAGGAGCCCAGCAGCCGGGGCCTCCCAATCTCCTGCGCCGGCCCAAGGCCCATGGCCCAGTCGCGCCCCGCACCTAAACCCTAGGCCTCTCGACCTGATCCCCTCGATCCCCTCCTGCCTCCCTCGCGTCGCCTCCCTCCTCTCGACCCGATCCCATCTCCCTCGCTCTCTCCCTCTCGTCGCCGCCTCCTGCCCGATCCCCATCGCTCCCCGAGCGTCTTCTCCCCTCTCCCTTTCCCCTCGCCGCTTCTCTTCTCCTCCCCCGCGTCCCCATCACCACCCGCCGCCGTCGGGACCTCCAGGAGGGCCACCCCGCGCCCGAACCCTCCTCTCGCTCCTCGCCGTGCCTCCTTGGTCTTCCCCTTGCTCCCGCGCTCCGCCCTAGCCGGAGAAGAGGGCCAGGCCGGAGCCCCGTCGGCCTCCTCGCCGCCGTCGTGCCATCCTCTCAGCCTCCTCTGCCTCGCCTCCTCCTCGCCTTGTCATCTCGCCCGCGCCCCCACTTCTCCACCTCTCCTGGAGCTCCGTCCGCCGGCCACCGGAGCCGCTGCTGGCTGCAGCCCCGCGCTCCTCGCTCCCCTGGCTAGCCAGGAGCTCGTCCCCGAGCTCGGCCAACTCCGGCGCCCCCTGCCTCGTCTCCCATCCTCCCAACCGCCTCGTCCCGTCCCCGCGGCCCCCTCCTCGTCGCCTCCGCGCCACCAGCCAGCCACCGGAGTCGCCGCCGCCGCCGGATCTGGCTGTGCCTCGCCAGGGTCCTCCCCTGCCCGACTCCAAGACCGCAGCTCCATGTCCCCGTGGACGCCAAGCTCTCTTTCGGGGACCTCCTCAAGACCAGGAACGCCCTGACCGAGACCGACAAGTACCACTACGCGGATTCGCCAAGTCCGACTACAAAGCAAAGACCATGCACCACTACTGTTCCTGTGGATTTTGGCAAGTACCCCTACGCACGGATAGGCCAAGGTCGACTACGCCCGATGATGCGACAAGTACCTTTACCGATGACTCGGACGTCTACAAACCGTGTCGACTACCGTCGCCAAAATCGAGATGTCGACTACCATCGCCGAGATCGCAAGTACCACGACAACCCGAAGGATTCGGACCCGTCAAGTACCTCTTGAAAACGAGCGTGAACCACTACTTCCCTCTGAACGCGAACCGTCCCGTTTGAACGATCCGAAGGTATAACCCGAGGCGACCGCGATGAGATGCCCTTGCATGTATGAGATGCACGATATGTTTGCACCGTGTCGAATTGTCCTTGCGATGCCCCTCGTTTGTCATGCCACCGTTCCGTGGGAACCCGTAACGGGAACACCCACCATCCTTGCATGACACGCTCACGCCCACTTCTTTTGCTCCGGTATCTCCGTGAGCTACCGGAACCGATATGTTGCCGTGGCATCATTTTCGGATTCGTTGCCGTGGCACCCTTTTTCGTTCCGCCATGGTGACCAAATGCTTCATAACATGCTCTTGTCAACATTTTCATAAAAATTGCTTAAAACTTGCACATGTCATCCGCATCATGATAAAAAAATTTAAATGGTTATAATTGTTGTTTGCATTAATTTTGCTTAAATGCCATGCTAAAATGATTTATTTCATAACTAAATAACCGTAGCTCGGATTTAAATAAATTATATATGTAAATGGGGTAGAAAAATGCATAGATTAACATGGTAGCTTTACTTTGCATGTTTAACAACTCTAAAATATGCTTTAGGGCAGATCAGTACCAAATTCGAAATATGCATATGAGGATTTTTCCGGAATTGTTGTTGTTGTTTCCGGCCTCATTTAATCTTGCCTAAATAGTTAGTTTCATTTGCTTCACCTCTTGCCATGTTTAATAACATTTAATATTGTTGAGTACCTAATCGGGAGAGAACTAAATAAGTGATGTGGTGTTCCGTCAGTATGCAACTCGTTGCATATTGAGCTCCACTTAATTTGTAGGATTGTTTGTGCATATTGCCATGCCATGCCTCTTTAAACCGGACATGCATCATACTTGTTTGTGCATCATGACATGTTTATGTGATGGTTGTTTACCATGTTGTTTGTTTCTTTCCGGGTTGCTTCTGTCGTTAGCTTCGGTTCCGTTCCGGAGTTGTGAGGATTCGTTCGACTACGTCCGTTTGTCTTCTTCATGGACTCGTTCTTCTTCCTTGCGGGATTTCAGGCAAGATGACCATACCCTCGAAATCACTTCTATCTTTGCTTGCTAGTTGCTCGCTCTTTTGCTATGCCTATGCTACGATGCCTACCACTTGCTATATCATGCCTCCCATGTTGCCATGTCAAGCCTCTAACCATCCTTTCCTAGCAAACCGTTGTTTGGCTATGTTACCGCTTTGCTCAGCCCTCTTATAGCGTTGTTAGTTGCGGTGAAGATGAAGTTTGTTCCTTGTTGGAACATGGAGATGTTGTTCCTTGTTGGAACATGTTTACTTGTTGGGATATCACAATATATCTTATTTAATTAATGCATCTATACACTTGGTAAAGGGTGGAAGGCTCGGCCTTATGCAGGTGTTTTGTTCCACTCTTGCCGCCCTAGTTTCCGTCATACGGTGTTATGTTCCCGGATTTTGCGTCCCTAACGCGGTCGGGTGATTTATGGGACCCCTTGACAGTTCGCTTTGAATAAGACTTTTCCAGCAAGGCCCAACATTGGTTTTACCATTTGCCTCACCTATACCCCTTTTCCTTGGGTTTCGGAGCCCGAGGGTCATCTTTATTTAGCCCCGGGCGGTGCTCCTTCAGTGTTGGTCCGAACCGAGCAACTCTCTGGGGCCACCTCGGGGCAACTCGAGGTTGGTTTTACTCGTAGCTTGACTTATCCGGTGTGCCACGAGACCGAGGTACGTGCGACTCCTATCGAGGATTTGTCGGCACATCCGGCGGCTTTGCTGGTCTTGTTTTATTGCTGTGAAATGTCTTGTGGCGGGATTCGAGACTGATCGGGTCTTCCGGGAGAAGAATATCCTTCGTTGATCGCGAGAGCTTATCATGGGCTAAGTTGGGACACCCTGCAGGTTTTGAACTTTCGAAAGCCGTGCCCATGTTATGTGGCAGATGGGAATTTGTTAATGTCCGGTTGTAGAAAACCCGAAGTTGATCTTAATTAAAATACACCAACCGCGTGTGTAACCGTGATGGTCTCTTCTCGGCGGAGTCCGGGAAGTGAACACGGTGTTGGAGTTATGTTTGACGTAGGTTGTTCTAGGATCACTTCTTGATCATAGTTGTTCGACCGTGCTTCGCCTCCTCTTCTCGCTCTCTTTTGCGATTGTAGCCACCAGATATGCTAGTCGCTTGCTGCAGCTCCACCTCACTACCCTGTCCTACCTTTAAGCTTAAATAGTCTTGATCTCGGGGTGTGAGATTGCTGAGTCCCGTGACTCACAGATACTTCAAAACCAGTTTGCGGTGCCGATGAAACCGTGCGGTGGCGCATCCGAGCTCAAGGAGGAGCTCGATGAAGATCTTGTTCATTGTGTTGTTTCGTTCCAGTTGATCAATAGTGGAGCCAGTTGGGACGATCGGGGATCTGTGTAGCATTTGGGGTAGTCTTCTTTTATTTTGGTTCCGTAGTCGGACCTTGATTGTACTGTATGATGTAATGTTTTACTCATGTATTGTGTGAAGTGGCGATTGTAAGCCAACTATGTATCTCTTTCCTTATGTATTACATGGGTTGTGTGAAGATTACCTCACTTGCGACATTGCTTTCAATGCGGTTATGCCTCTAAGTCGTGCTTGACACGTGGGAGATATAGCCGCATCGAGGGCGTGACAAGTTGGTAATCGAGCCTTCCCGACTTAGGAGCCCCTGCTTGATTGTTTCTTTGGCGTTGTTGAGTCTAGAATGGAAAATGTTTTGAGTCTTAGGATTATATATATCGGAGAGTAGGATTCTTTTTACTCCTCGGTCCCTTCGTCGCTCTGGTGAGGTATCCCGACGTAGAGTTTTGACTTTTCTCTCCTCAAATTTCACTAAAATTTTTTTAGGATCACGCTGGTATCTTGGAATCGTTCGATGGTTTTGTGACGAGAACATTGTTCTTGGTGCCTCGACATTTAGGGGTTGTGGCGGTGTCCGGGGAGTTGAGCTCCGAGGTGTTGTCGTCACAATTTATCGTTGCAGATTCGGAATACCTGAGTTTTACCGACATCGAAATCTCTTTTATGAAGTTGTTGGTGAGATAACCTGATAGCCCGATCTTGGAGGCGAAAAGGGAGTATTGCCATGACTTGTATAACGGATGTTTTTTTCAAGGTCGAGGTAGCGATTTCGAGGATTTCTTGGTTATGTGTTGAAGGATGGATACAATTGGATCTAGGTATTGTTAGTTTGGGTGATATATTTTGTGTCCCTGTATCCCCAACACCAGATTGCATAACCAGAAAGTTTCGGGAGTTTATAGGTGGGAATTCTAGTAGCTTACAGGATATCTTTCCGACATATGTATGATTGGAGATTGGGGTTCAAAGTTTAGTGGTCGCCCATTCACGGTCGATTTACAGTGGTCGCGAGACGTCTTAAAGAATCCTTGGCTATGCTGATTCGGGGACGTCTTGTTTGTCATTCGTGACGTCCGCTATACGTCGTGTCCGTGTGGGCCCCACCACGAACACTTTGGGCGAAATCTCTATCATGTGTTTGTTCCGGCTTATTCTGCAAGCCAAATCCTTTGTTTTTTTTGTTCCGTTTTGTGGTATTCGAGTTGCTTCAATGCCAAGTGTTGATTCCATACCTCATTCTAAATGGTGTTCTCATATTGCTATGTGAATACTAATCCTTCTTGATCACTGAGCTTGTCATGTCAATTCTTTTCTCAACCGGCGTGCTTCTCTTCAAGTGGATCCGATCATTCCAACATTCGCAAGATCAATTCTAAGCTTTTTCTCAACGGTGTTCGTTTCATCCGACCTTAGTTGCCTTTGTTTTCCCGCCCTCCCACCCTTTTTCTTCAAGGACTCAGATTTCTTAATCAAGTATCAATTTTATTGAGTGAAGTTTCTTCATTCTTTTCCTTTAATCTTTTATCCAGTGATTTCTCATGAAGACGCTAAGGAAGCTTTAACCTTATCATTGTTCCATTCTAATTTTCTTCTCCGGTGGATTTAAGTCAAGTTTTAAGTGTTGATCGTATTCTTTTCATCGTTTCAAATGCTTTCTCATGTCGGTGCATCTCTTAATCATCCACTTCTCGCTATTCAATTGTTCCGGAGTGTTGAAGATATCTGAGAAGATTCTAGTTTCCATTCTTAATCCGTTCAAGTTATTTCGAGATTGTTATCTCATTCAAGCCATTTAAATCAACCGGCGCAACCTCCCTTTCAAACAATTGTTCAACAGTGTTTTCTTTTGAGTGGGCCCATAACCCACAGGTCTTTTCCCAGGATCTTACCTGACTCTTCTTGTGGTTCAACCTTAATAATTTTCATTCCGGAGTGCCTCAACAATTCATGGTGGTGTTTCTCGTCGTCATTCTCGAATTTTGAAGACCGAAGACGAGTTTCTCTTTAATCTTGCTCCATTCTCTTCAAGATTCATGGTTCTAGTTTGTTGCCATTCCTCTCATAATAGTTTTAGATTGTGAGAATTCTTTTCACCCACCCGGAGCATTTCAGGAGTCTTTTCAGTTTGATTCTCCAGAGCCCATCATCTCAGAATTATTCATTCCAGCTTTCAGCTCTTGTTCTCCAAATCTCACCGGTGCATCGTCGAAATATCCTCTAATCAGTTCATGATCTCTTCGTTCTAATGTATCTAAATTCCCCTCAAGCATCTTCATTCGTTTTCCAATTCTTCCTGGTGAATTGTGCTTTTGCTACTTTCATTTTCAATTCTTACGGTGGTTTGTTCAAGAGTTCTCTTCCTTCGTTATTATATAGATTCATTCGTTCTTCCCAAATCCTACCGGCGGATCGTTGAAGACCTTCCCAAGTTGAGCAATATCTCTCTTCAATCCTTTCAGTGAGAATAAGTAGTATGCAAAATCCATTGCTTGTCATCAATTTAATTGGTGAAGGATAAGCATAATGTAATTCTTATTCTTGTTTCATCGAGTAAATTCAATTCCTTATTCCGGAGGTTCATCAAAATTCTTGGTTTCATTTGTTCATCTTTCTTTCCGGAGTTCCAAGTTTCTCGGTTATATCATTTCAAAGCTTCATCTTATCACTGCAAGGCTTCACCTTGTATTTGCAACTTCTCTTTCTTTTATCATCCTTTTCTTACCGGAGTTCTTCATGGAGGCTCTACATGATGGTTCGTCAAGGATTCTTTTAATTATTAATTGTTCTTCAAGATTTCTCTCGGAGTTAAGATCTGTCAAGCCATACTTCAAAATAAACATGGTCTTCCAACACATGTTTTGTTTTGAGGAGTTCAAGTATTCTTCATCTTGCATTCCGAAGTGTAATTCTTTCGACCTTATCTTTTGAGGTGGTGTTATGTCCTTCTTGACAGTTTCATTCATGTTTCATGATTCACTTGTTGTCAAGAATGAGATATTTAAATTAATCAATCTCTTCTTTGGAGTTATCTTGGGCTATATTTCACCTAAAGCTTTCCCTAAGGATTGTTGCTATTTATGGTGCTTATAAATGACCTAAGTTCTTCATTTGTCCTCCCGGTGAAATACGTTTCTCGTCTCCTTGTTGATATAAATCCAATCAATTGTTTCCGTTGGTGGCAGAAGCTCACCTCATAATTTTGAGATGTTTTTCATAAGCCCACTACAAGCTTATTCTTACCGTTGTTGTTTTTTTCAAACAACTCCGTTCTATCCTTGTTTGTAAGGATGCTTCATTCAAATTCATTTGTGGTAGAAGTTGTCATTTTCTTCTCCATCCCTTTATCCCAACAATCTAGATTCTATTCTTTCATTTCGAAGGCATTGTGATGTTGCTCTCTTCGACCCATCGTCTCGTTTTGCCAAGATCATGTTCTTTTTCTTGCATTATCCATTTAACCGGAGTGTTGTGTCTTCTCTTCAAGTTCTTTTCATCTTATCAAGTTTTCCTTCTTCTTTTAGCCGGAGTGCTGCCCAAATTATATCAATCTTATTCCTTCTCTATCTAGTTTTAACCGGAGTGTTTTCAATATCTATCTTATCACTAAAACTCTTGGTTCTCGTCGTATCCCTTGTTCCTCTTTTTCTAACGGAGTGTTTTCAACTTTGCTCATCTTCGTGGTTTTCTTTCTTTCATTTTGCTAAACCTCTCGAGGTTCTTTGGTTTCATTCGTTTGTCAAAGAAGCAACTTAGTTTTACCTCTTCCTCTCCCGTTTTTGTCCGGTGCCATCCTAGATCTCGGGACGAGATCCTCTCGTAGTGGTGGAGTGTTGTGACGCCCCAAGACCGGAGCTTCAGTTGCCTTCCAGGGTTTCCGAGTTTTGCCATGTGTTTTGTTTTGTGTGTGCTTTCATCATGTCATCTCTTGCATTGCATCATCTCATCATGCCATTTAATTTTTAAAACTCTTCTAAATAAATTGTATGGATTTTTCGATCCATTTAAATCGAGGGAAGGTTGACTTCTCTTTATAACATATCGTCCCAATATTAGGGAGCTATATAAAATATTCCATTGTTTTGGAATCACCATAACCCACTTGGAAAATAAATCCCATGCCTTTTCTGCTCCGAGTTGACCTCAAAACCTTGCCAATATTATTTCATCATTTTCCGGAGTTCCACCAAAAATCCTTGGGCCATTTTTGTTAAATTCTTCATATTTTTGTGAGCCCGGGAAAATTGTCCTCGTTCCCAAATTCTTTCCCTAACCCTCTCTTCTTTTCTTATCTCTAATTCTTTTTCTGCTAAAGATTATAAGAGAGTGGGAGAAGGAGCCCAGCAGCCGGGGCCTCCCAATCTCTGCGCCCCCAAGGCCCATGGCCCGATCGCGCCCGCACCTAAACCCTAGGCCTCTCGGCCCGATCCCTCGATCCCTCCTGCCTCCCTCGCGTCGCCTCCCTCCTCTCGACCCGATCCCATCTCCCTCGCTCTCTCCCTCTGGTCGCCGCCTCCTGCCCGATCCCCATCGCTCCCCGAGCGTCTTCTCCCCTCTCCCTTTCCCCTCGCCGCTTCTCTTCTCCTCCCCCGCGTCCCCATCACCACCCGCCGCCGTCGGGACCTCCAGGAGGGCCACCCCGCGCCCGAACCCTCCTCTCGCTCCTCGCCGTGCCTCCTTGGTCTTCCCCTTGCTCCCGCGCTCCGCCCTCGCCGGAGAAGAGGGCTAGGCCGGAGCCCCGTCGGCCTCCTCGCCGCCGTCGTGCCATCCTCTCAGCCTCCTCTGCCTCGCCTCCTCCTCGCCTTGTCATCTCGCCCGCGCCCCCACTTCTCCACCTCTCCTGGAGCTCCGTCCGCCGGCCACCGGAGCCGCTGCTGGCTGCAGCCCCGCGCTCCTCGCTCCCCTGGCTAGCCAGGAGCTCGTCCCCGAGGTCGGCCAACTCCGGCGCCCCCTGCCTCGTCTCCCATCCTCCCAACCGCCTCGTCCCGTCCCCGCGGCCCCCTCCTCGTCGCCTCCGCGCCACCAGCCAGCCACCGGAGTCGCCGCCCGCGGATCTGGCTGTGCCTCGCCAGGTCCTCCCTGCCCGACTCAAGACCGCAGCTCCATGTCCCGTGGGCGCCAAGCTCTCTTCGGGACCTCCTCAAGACCAGGAACATACGACCGAGACCGACAAGTACCACTACGCGGATTCGCCAAGTCCGACTACAAAGCAAAGACCATGCACCACTACTGTTCCTGTGGATTTTGGCAAGTACCCCTACGCACGGATAGGCCAAGGTCGACTACGCCCGATGATGCGACAAGTACCTTTACCGATGACTCGGACGTCTACAAACCGTGTACGACTACCGTCGCCAAAATTGAGATGTACGACTAACATCGCCGAGATCGCAAGTACCACGACAACCCCGAAGGGATTCGGACCCGTCAAGTACCTCTTCGAAAACGAACGTGAACCACTACTTCCCTCTACGAAACGCGAACCGTCCCGTTTGAACGATCCGAAGGTATAACCCGAGACGACCGCGATGAGATGCCCTTGCATGTATGAGATGCACGATATGTTTGCACCGTGTCCGAATTGTCCTTGCGATGCCCCTCGTTTGTCATGCCACCGTTCCGTGGGAACCCGGTAACCGAGAACACCCCACCATCCTTGCATGACACGCTCACGCCCACTTCTTTTGCTCCGGTATCTCCGTGAGCTACCGGAACCGATATGTTGCCGTGGCATCATTTTCGGATTCGTTGCCGTGGCACCCTTTTTCGTTCCGCCATGGTGACCAAATGCTTCATAACATGCTCTTGTCAACATTTTCATAAAAATTGCTTAAAACTTGCACATGTCATCCGCATCATGATAACAACATTTAAATGGTTATAATTGTTGTTTGCATTAATTTTGCTTAAATGCCATGCTAAAATGATTTATTTCATAACTAAATAACCGTAGCTCGGATTTAAATAAATTATATATGTAAATGGGGTAGAAAAATGCATAGATTAACTTGGTAGCTTTACTTTGCATGTTTAACAACTCTAAAATATGCTTTAGGGCAGATCAGTACCAAATTCGAAATATGCATATGAGGATTTTTCCGGAATTGTTGTTGTTGTTTCCGGCCTCATTTAATCTTGCCTAAATAGTTAGTTTCATTTGCTTCACCTCTTGCCATGTTTAATAACATTTAATATTGTTGAGTACCTAATCGGGAGAGAACTAAATAAGTGATGTGGTGTTCGTCAATATGCAACTCGTTGCATATTGAGCTCCACTTAATTTGTAGGATTGTTTGTGCATATTGCCATGCCATGCCTCTTTAAACGGACATGCATCATACTTGTTTGTGCATCATGACATGTTTATGTGATGGTTGTTTACCATGTTGTTTGTTTCTTTCGGGTTGCTTCTCCGTTAGCTTCGGTTCCGTTCGGAGTTGTGAGGATTCGTTCGACTACGTCCGTTTGTCTTCTTCATGGACTCGTTCTTCTTCCTTGCGGGATTTCAGCAAGATGACCATACCCTCGAAATCACTTCTATCTTTGCTTGCTAGTTGCTCGCTCTTTTGCTATGCCTATGCTACGATGCCTACCACTTGCTATATCATGCCTCCCATGTTGCCATGTCAAGCCTCTAACCATCCTTTCCTAGCAAACCGTTGTTTGGCTATGTTACCGCTTTGCTCAGCCCCTCTTATAGCGTTGTTAGTTGCGGTGAAGATGAAGTTTGTTCCTTGTTGGAACATGGAGATGTTGTTCCTTGTTGGAACATGTTTACTTGTTGGGATATCACAATATATCTTATTTAATTAATGCATCTATACACTTGGTAAAGGGTGGAAGGCTCGGCCTTATGCCTGGTGTTTTGTTCCACTCTTGCCGCCCTAGTTTCCGTCATACGGTGTTATGTTCCCGGATTTTGCGTCCCTAACGCGGTCGGGTGATTTATGGGACCCCTTGACAGTTCGCTTTGAATAAGACTTTTCCAGCAAGGCCCAACATTGGTTTTACCATTTGCCTCACCTATACCCCTTTTCCTTGGGTTTCCGGAGCCCGAGGGTCATCTTTATTTAGCCCCGGGCGGTGCTCCTTCGAGTGTTGGTCCGAACCGAGCAACCTCTTGGGGCCACCTCGGGGCAACTCGAGGTTGGTTTTACTCGTAGCTTGACTTATCCGGTGTGCCACGAGACCGAGGTACGTGCGACTCCTATCGATTTGTCGGCACATCCGGCGGCTTTGCTGGTCTTGTTTTATTGCTGTGAAATGTCTTGTAGCCGGATTCGAGACTGATCGGGTCTTCCGGGAGAAGAATATCCTTCGTTGATCGCGAGAGCTTATCATGGGCTAAGTTGGGACACCCTGCAGGGTTTTGAACTTTGGCCGTGCCCGCGGTTATGTGGCAGATGGAAATTTGTTAGTGTCCGGTTGTAGAAAACCCGAAGTTGATCTTAACTAAAATACACCAACCGCGTGTGTAACCGTGATGGTCTCTTCTCGGCGGAGTCCGGGAAGTGAACACGGTGTTGGAGTTATGTTTGACGTAGGTTGTTCTAGGATCACTTCTTGATCATAGTTGTTCGACCGTGCTTCACCTCCTCTTCTCGCTCTCTTTTGCGATTGTAGCCACCAGATATGCTAGTCGCTTGCTGCAGCTCCACCTCACTACCCTGTCCTACCTTTAAGCTTAAATAGTCTTGATCTCGCGGGTGTGAGATTGCTGAGTCCCGTGACTCACGGATACTTCAAAACCAGTTTGCGGTGCCGGCGAAACCGTGCGGTGGCGCATCCGAGCTCAAGGAGGAGCTCGATGAAGATCTTGTTCATTGTGTTGTTTCGTTCGAGTTGATCAGAGTGGAGCCCAGTTGGGACGATCGGGGATCTGTGTAGCATTTGGGGTAGTCTTCTTTTATTTTGGTTCCGTAGTCGGACCTTGATTGTACTGTATGATGTAATGTTTTACTCATGTATTGTGTGAAGTGGCGATTGTAAGCCAACTATGTATCTCTTTCCTTATGTATTACATGGGTTGTGTGAAGATTACCTCACTTGCAACATTGCTTTCAATGCGGTTATGCCTCTAAGTCGTGCTTCGACACGTGGGAGATATAGCCGCATCGAGGCGTGACAAGTTGGTAATCGAGCCTTCCCGACTTAGGAGCCCCAGCTTGATTGTTTGTTTGGCGTTGTTGAGTCTAGAGCGGAAAATGTTTTGAGTCTTAGGATTATATATATCGGAGAGTAGGATTCTTTTACTCCTCGGTCCTTAAATCGCTCTGGTGAGGTATCTGACGTAGAGTTTTGACTTTTCTCTCCTCAAATTTCACTAAGTTTTTTTTAGGATCACGCTGGTATCTTGGAATCGTTCCGATGGTTTTGTGACGAGAACATTGTTCTTGGTGCCTCCTGACATTTAGGGGTTGTGGCAGTGTCCCGGGGAGTTGAGCTCCGAGGTGTTGTCGTCACAATTTATCGTTGCAGTTCTGGAATACCTGAGTTTTACCGACATCGAAATCTCTTTTATGCAGTTGTTGGTGAGATAACCCTGATAGCCCAGTACTGAGGCGAGTGCGGGAGTATTGCCATGACTTGTATAACGGATGTTTTTTTTCGAAGGTCGAGGTACGCGATTTCCGAGGATTTCTTGGTTATGTGTTGAAGGATGGATACAGCTGGATCTAGGTATTGTTAGTTTGGGTGATATATTTTGTGTCCCCTGTATCCCCAACACCAGATTGCATAACCAGAAAGTTTCGGAGTTTATAGGTGGGAATTCTAGTAGCTTACGGGATATCTTTCCGACGGATGTATGATTGGAGATTGGGGTTCAAAGTTTAGTGGTCTGCCCATTCACGGTCGATTCACGATGGTGCGAGGCGTCTTAAAGAATCCTTGGCTATGCTGATTCGGGGCGTCTTGTTTGTCATTCGTGGCGTCCGCTATCGTCGTGTCCGTGTGGGCCCCACCACGAACACTTTGGTAAATCTCTATCATGTGTTTGTTCCGCTTATTCGCAAGCCAAATCCTTTGTTTTTTTGTTCCGTTTTGTGGTATTGAGTTGCTTCAATGCCAAGTGTTGATTCCATACCTCATTCTAAATGGTGTTCTCATATTGCTATGTGAATACTAATCCTTCTTGATCCTTGAGCTTGTCATGTCAATTCTTTTCTCAACCGCGTGCTTCTCTTCAAGTGGATCCGATCATTCCAACATTAGCAAGATCAATTCTAAGCTTTTTCTCAGCGGTGTTCGTTTCATCCGACCTTAGTTGCCTTTGTTTTCCGCCCTCCACCCTTTTCTTCAAGGACTCAGATTTCTTAATCAAGTATCAATTTTATTGAGTGAAGTTTCTTCATTCTTTTCCTTTAATGTTTTATCCAGTGATTTCTCATGAAGACGCTAAGGAAGCTTTAACCTTATCATTGTTCCATTCTAATTTTCTTCTCCGGTGGATTTAAGTCAAGTTTTCAGTGTTGATCGTATTCTTTTCATCGTTTCAAATGCTTTCTCATGTCGGTGCATCTCTTAATCATCCACTTCTCGCTATTCAATTGTTCCGGAGTGTTGAAGATATCTCAGAAGATTCTAGTTTCCATTCTTAATCCGTTCAAGCTATTTCGAGATTGTTATCTCATTCAAGCCATTTAAATCAACCGGCGCAACCTCCCTTTCAAACAATTGTTCAACAGTGTTTTCTTTTGAGTGGGCCCATAACCCACAGAAGTTCAAAGTCATGAGCCTAATCATTGAAACAATCAAGAGGACTGCAGCAGATCAGAAGAGGAGCTGTGGATATGCACCTCAAGTTCAAGAATCGATAAACTCAAAGATGGGCACTGGAAAATATAAGTTGGATAAGGAACACTTTCCACTTTATCCAGACTTTGAGGATAATGAGGTTGTCATGAATGAAGATGATCCACAATCAGTTCAAGCTCAGGAGAAGAAGGAGAAGGCAAAGAGGGAGAAAGCTGCCAAGATGCCAACTCAAGAGGAGGCATCTGAGTATTTCTTGAAGAACAAACAGGAGCAGCTTGGTTACTTAATAGCATCAACCCTGAGGATTGAGAAGGGATTGGCCACCCTCACTCAAAATCAGGAGAGCTTGGAGAGAATCATAGAACAAAAGTTCTATAACTTAGATGTGAAAGTGGCGAGATTGATCTGCAGTGGAGGAACTACAAGAGGACATGGAGGAGAGGAAGGGCAAAACAACAACTGATGCATTTGCCAGAGTGCCTAGAGCCCAGAGGTCATCTGCTGTGCCAGTGACAAACACAAGAGCAACTTCATCTGCACCAGCTACAGCCTCAGTGCCACAAGCTCCAGCATCTACATCAGCTCCAGCTCCATCTACTTCAACTGAAGCTTTCGTCCTCGGCGTTATCCGGACTCCACCACCAGAAGATCAAGCCTGAGAGTCGATCTAGCACTATGCATTTTCTATGAACTTTTTGGTAACTTGTTGCCAAAGGGGGAGAAAAATGTATAGATCATAGGCTTCGAGAGAGTGTGTGTTGCTTTTGTTATCTCTTGCTTTACTTGGTGGTTTTTCAATATTTGTTTGCTTTTGGTTGAGATACTATGCTTGTGAGACATTGATGATCATGTGTTTGATCATAAGCTACACTTATGCATGCTTGATATTATCCTATCTATCTTATGTGATCACTCACTATGCTTGGTGATGAGTGCATGTATTCATTGTTTATTATTTTGAGCGCTCCACCAAGATGTATGTGACATGGAAGAGTAACCCATGAGCCTAATTCATTGTGCATTTGCAGTCCAAAGCAAATCTAAAACTATGCACACATTTAGGGGGAGTTCTTGCTTATCACATACTTCTCAAAGCGACGATGTTATTTAAATTTTATTATCATTTGTCGAAGCTTTGATCTATATGTTGTCATCAATTACCAAAAAGGGGGAGATTGAAAGTGCAACTATCCCTAGGTGGTTTTGGTAATTCATAACAACGTATAGCTCATTAAGCTAATGCTATAACAAGACTATTATTTCAGGAAAGCTCAATGAATGGCATGGCATGGATGATGAAAGTGGATCCCTCAAAATACTAAGGACAAAGGACTGGCTCAAGCTCAAAAGCTCAAGACTCTTTGAGGGAGTCCCGAACTAGGGGGTGTCCGGATAGCCGGACTATCATCACGGTTGGACTCCAAGACTATGAAGATACAAGATTGAAGACTTCGTCCCGTGTCCGGATGGGACTTTCCTTGGCGTGGAAGGCAAGCTTAGCGATACGGATATGTAGATCTCCTACCATTGTAACCAACTCTGTGTAACCCTAACCTATCCGGTGTCTATATAAGCCAGATGTTTTAGTCCGTAGGACGAACAACAATCATACCATAGGCTAGCTTCTAGGGTTTAGCCTCCTTGATCTCGTGGTAGATCTACTCTTGTACTACCCATATCATCAATATTAATCAAGTAGGAGTAGGGTATTACCTCCATCGAGAGGGCCCGAACCTGGGTAAAAACATCGTGTCCCTTGTCTCCTGTTACCATCCGCCTAGGCCTTGCAGTTCGGGACCCCCTACCGAGATCCGCGGTTTGACACCGACATTGGTGCTTTCATTGAGAGTTCCTCTGTGTCGTCACCGATAGGCCCGATGGCTCCTTCGATCATCAACAACGACGCGGTCCAAGGTGAGACTTTTCCCCCCGGGCAGGTCTTCGTATTTGGCGGCTTTGCACTGCAGGCCAATTCGCTTGGTCACCAGCGCCCGCTCCAGCCCTCAATCTGGAGCCGGATTCCCCGTTTGAGGACGAGTGGTTGGACACCGCCTCGGGGGCTACGATCTCTACGGCGATTGAGCTGAACTCCATCCCTGTCCTTATCGAAGACCTTGACTCCAGGGTGGCGGACTCCTCTCCGGACTCCGAACCCCCCGCGCCCCTACCAATCGACTCCGATTGGGCGCCGGTCATGGAGTTCACTGCCGCGGACATCTTTCAGCACTCGCCCTTTGGCGACATCCTGAATTTACTAAAGTCTCTCTCTTTATCCGGAGAGCCCTGGCCGGACTACGGACAGGAAGGTTGGGATGCGGACGACGAAGAAATTCAGCACCCACCCACCACCCACTTTGTAGCCACTGTCGATGATTTAACCGACATGCTCGACTTCGACTCCGAAGACATCGACGATACGGACGAGGATGCCGGAGACGCCCAAGACCCAGCGCCTACAGGGCACTGGAAGGCCACCTCGTCATACGACATATACATGGTGGACATCCCCAAAGATGGGAACGGCGAGGGAACAACGGAGGATGACCCCTCCAAGAAGCAACCGAAGCGCCGACGTTAGCGGCGCCGCTCTAAATCCCGCCACAGCAAAAACGGTGATTCCGGCACGGGAGATAATAACACCCCGGACAGCGCCGAACACAACCTCCTCCAGCAGGACTCAGCACAGGAGGAAGGAGAAGCAAGTCCGCATGATAGTGCGGCAGAAAGAGAGGTCGAGGACGATAATTATTCGCCTCCCTCCGAAGATGAGGCAAGCCTCGACGACGACGAGTTTGTCGTGCCTGGGGATCCCGTCGAACAGGAGCATTTCAAACGCAGGCTTATAGCCACGGCAAGCAGCCTCAAGAAAAAGCAGCAACAACTTTGAGCTGACCAAGATTTACTAGCTGATAGATGGACTGAATTCCTCGCAGCCGAAGAGTATGAACTCGAACGCCCCTCCAAAAGCTACCCCAAACGCAGGCCGTTGCCTCGATAAGAGGAAGCACCCAGGTCACCAGCGTACGACATGGCAGACCGGCCACCTCATGGCCGTGATAGGGAGGCCTCTAGACCCTCCATTCAAGCCGTACCCCGACGCCGTTCAAAAAGTACCAGGGCACGGGAAAACGCGCCGGACTTGCAAGATATATTGGAGGATAAGGCAAAACATACAAGATCGATCTACGGATCGCATGGGCGCCCCACGACACATGACGATAACCGTCACGCCGGATACAGAAACTCCGGCAGGGCCGAACACAATAGACAAAGCTCACTTGAGCTGCGTCGTGATATAACCCAATACAGAGGCGGCACACACCCACTATGCTTCACAGATGAAGTAATGGATCATCAAATCCCTGAGGGCTTTAAACCTGTAAACATCGAATCATACAATGGAACCACAGATCATGCGGTCTAGATCGAGGATTATCTCCTCCATATCCACATGGCCCGCGGTGATGATCTACATGCAATCAAATACCTCCCACTCAAGCTTAAAGGACCAGCTCGGCATTGGCTCAACAGCTTGCCAGCAGAATCAATTGGTTGTTGGGAGGACCTGGAAGCAACATTCCTTGATAACTTCGGGGCACATATGTGCGACCACCGACGCCGATGACCTTAGCCACATAATTTAGCAGCGGAAGAATCGGCCGACAGTTACGACACGGTTCCTAACAAAGAAAAATCAAATCGTTGATGTCCGGATGCGAGAGGCACTTGCAGCCTTCAAACATAACATCCATGACGAATGGCTTGCCCGGCACCTAGGACAGGAAAAGCGAAATCTATGGCAGCCCTCACAACCCTCATGACTTGCTTTTGTGCGGAGAGGACAAGCGGCTAGCTTGAAGCAACAACGGCCAAACACCACGATAGTTCGGATACCAAGGACAGCAATGGCAGGTCGCGCAACAAGAACAAGCGCCGCATCAGCGGCGATATCATGAAGATCTGTGTCAATGCGGATTCGAGACTCTAAACCGGTCAGCGGAAGAAGCCATTCAAAAGAAATACCCGGGGCCCGTCCAACGGACCGCATACTCGATCGCTTGTGCGGATACATGGCACCTTAAAACCAGCCAATCACACCAACAGAGATTGTTGGGTGTTCAAACAAGCAGAGCAAGCTAAGTGCGAACTCAATGACAAGGGGCTGCATAGCGATGGCGAGGAAGAGCCCGGCCGCGAACAATAGAATCTGAAGGGTTTTCCCACACAAGTGCGGGCGGTGAACATGATATCGCAACCCACATACCCAAAAGGGAGCGAGCGTGCATTACGGGACATATATGCGATGGAGCGATCGCCGAAAGTTCAACCCATGGTCTTCTGCCCGATCACCTTCGATCGAAGGACCACCCACTAGCATCCGTCCACGGCGGTTTCGCGCATTGGTTCTTGACCCAGTTGTTGTGGATTTCACCTCACCGAGTCCTCATGGGCGGCGGTAGCAACTGAACCTGCTTTATCGGGATCTGATGTGCAAAATGGGCATAGAGCCCTCAAGTTAAACCTACAAAGGCGACCTTTAAAGGCGTCATACGGGTGTAAAGCCAATTATACAGGCTCGATTCGCTCGAAGTGGTCTTGGATCTCGAGATAACTTCGAAGCGAAGAGTTAATCTTGACATAGTCCAGTTCATGCAGCGGCTATCATGCCTTTGCTCGGACGAACCGCATTTGCAAAGTTCAATGCGGTGCCGCACTACGCATACCTCAAGCTCAAGATGCCAGGCCCTCGAGGAGTAATCACGGTCAACGAAACACCGAATGCTCTCTCCGAACGGAGGAGCACACGGCGGCCCTCGCGGCGGAGGTGCAAAGCAGCCTCTCACAGCAATTCTCGAGTCCGGCCACTAAGCGTCCGGACACCGCCAAGCGCGCCTGGAGCAACCTACAACAAGACCACCTGGCATGATTCAAGCACGCGTAGCAATCCGGCCCCAACCCCAGCCCTCGCGAAATTGCGAAGCCAGTATTACGTGTACATAACTACGCTCTGGAGATACCATGGGCATATGGGGAGGGGCACGACCACGGCACGCCAAGAATGCGGCTCAACCGCACTGGGGGCTCGATTGTGTCATTCTTTTCTTTTTCTTTTCTTTTTTTTCAGGACTCCTTTTTGAAGTCTGTCCGGCACTAGAATCGCCCGAACTCACGATGCAACAGCCAGGAAGCGGTAAAGCTCGTCGAGTATCCGGTGGTCTCTATTACGAGCATTATACCTGTTTTGCATACCATCCATGGCTTACCCACGGAGAGGACATGTTAGATAGTCCCATCCCTTGCTTATCGCACTATTTGTATCGTTCTGCTTTCATTGTAGTACCTTTTTGAATAAACAATACATAGCTTTCGCTTATTATTGCACTCCTTTCTTTATCTATATATATATATGTTCATTGTATGACATGTTGCAACCGTACACTTTGGTACGGCCAATACACCAGGGGCTTAAGTACCCCAAAATTATGGTGTGATAAGTCCGAACACTTTCACAAGTGCGGCACCCCGAACTTATAGCATTATATGAATCGGCTTGAATCATGTCTTGGGTCAATAGTTGGGTTTGCCCGCTCCGTGTTTTGGTACCTTACGTTCCGCTATATCGGCTAAGGTAGCACCGGAGAACCACTACGATTGTGCCCCAGTTGATGCAGGTGAGCACCTCGATGGAAAAGCTAAAACGGCCGTCATGATAGGGCGAGCGATTCGCTGTTAGAGAGGTTTTTCGGGTTCCTAAAGACTTATGCCGCTTAGGCGAGGAACCGGAACTGTCCGCCAAAGGCGTGGATAGCGGCCCGAACTCGGTCTTCCGAATACTAGGGGCTTCGCGAAATTTAAAATTATAAATTCTATGGTTAAGTGAGAGTGTTCAAGCATTATAAGTCCGGTTGCCTTGTTCGTTGCGTTGAGCGCCTCCCTAGATGGACCCAAGAATGGGAACAAGAGTTCTCAAGCTTATCCTGAACACCCCAAACTTTCGTGGCATGGGGGCTGAAATAACGACTTGCCATCTCTCAAATTTGATAAGCGGCCGCACAGAAGGTAATATTTTAAATTAACAAGCGTTGCTTAGCGCATATGAACAAGTTTTCAGCGTACAGGATAACAAATGCGAGTCTATTCAAAAATTACATCCTTGGAGCACTCATCCGCTATTCGGCGTGCGATGCTCCTTGCCCTGCGGTGGCCCGTCCGTCACAAGCTTCTTCGCATCCATCTTGCCCGGTGCACTTTAGCACGGGCAAGGGCCAACAGACGCCTTCGATGCGAGCGGAGCGCTTGATGACTTCAATTCGTGGACAAAGGCGTCCACCAGCCGCTACACCAAGCGAAGTAGCTCGAGGCATGGCTTCTAATGGCCACAAATTAACTATAAGGCCCTTCATGGCCTGTTCGGCGACCTTGTGAGCTCGACCAGCTGCTTCAGCTGGTCGCTCATAAACACCGGATGGCCAGCCTCGGCATCTTGAGATCGAACACCTTCTCCGTCGAGCTCCCCTCCTTGGCGGCGGTAGAATGCGGCAACATCGGGCGCCTTCTTGAGCAAATCTGCGAACAGCTCTTGGAAACTCAAATCCGGGTAAGTAATAGGTAATTCACTTTCACGTTCTTGCTTTGCATAAAGAATGCCTTACCCGCCGCTATCTTCTTTAATGCTTCAATTTCTTGGAGGGCGTTTTGGGCCTCGGCCTTAGCAGCTTTGGCACTCTCAAGAGCCGAGGCAAGCTCGGACTCTCGGGTCTTCGAGTCACGCTCCAAACCCTCGTGTTTTTTCACGAGAATCTGGAGCTCTTGCCGCACCTCCGCCAGCTGGGCCTCCCCTTTCTCTCGCTCGGTGCGTTCCACAGCTGCTTTGTTTTCAGCCATGAACACCGCCTCCTTCAGGGTCGCCACCTCGTTCGTGGCCCCTGCAGTAACCATGTTATTCCTGTTATTTTTTGCAACCAAAACCTTTTCTATAAGGTATTACTTACCTTCCTTGTCCTCGAGCTGCTTCTTGGCTTGTCTGAGCTCGTTCTCGGACCGCTCGAGGTTCTGCTTCAACGCATTGACCTCCATGATCGGTCTGGCAGAGGTCAGCAACACAGCCTACATTCCCATCTTGACATACTTATGTTAGACTCCTGCGTATATCTTTTTAGATCCTTAGTCCGGCTTTTCCTTCCGAACACCGAACTAAGCATCGAGAACTACGGTCTATCACGGTAAATATTTTTACATATTCTAAAACTTACCTCAAAGCCTGTTAGAAGGCTGAGTACGAGGCTTGGTCAGCCCGCTCTTGGCGGACTGAACTGTCCGGATCACCGCACTCATAACGATGCGGTGCTCCCTCGATGGAAACACTGCTAAGCGCCTCCGATAAGCTGTCCGGTGCCTCCGATTGGGCGGAGGACACGGCGTCTTACCCTTCTTCTGAAGGACGCTTGCGGACTCGGAACCGTTGAAGGTTCCGGCATGGGGTCCGGACAAGTGTCGACTTAGAGCCCTGAGGGTCTTGTCCCCACGCGCTGGAGTCCGGGAGGTCGCCTTGTGTCGCCTCCTGCGCCACTTCCTCTTGACCAAGCCCCTCTTGGGGCCCCTTGTGCCTTCGTCCATGGCGTGAGTGAGGAGGCGATCGGAAGTGAAGTACTCTCCATTTCCGACGAACCCAGGGACCCGCTCTTTGAAGCAGCGAGCTCGCCCTTGGGAGGGCTGCATGATTGTTCGACATTAGAGAACACGACGCAATAATGAAAAGCCATGGGTATCCGGACACTTACGATCTCGCCAGGGGCTTGGCCCTCGTTGGCCAATCCTCCTCGTCGCTATCGACGTTGGTGGAGAAGTCCAGAGGAAGGGTTCTTCCCTTCTTGGACCCTCCGGCCTCCCCAGTTGTGGTGGCCTTCCTTTTCCTCTCCTCCCCCGCTGGGGGAGAGGCTTCTTTTTCCTCCTCCTCGTCCTTAGGAGAAGATTCCGCTTGAATCGGCAAGACTGGCGTCGGGGAGCTCCTTGAGTTCCGTGGCCTCCTTCTTAGCCTTCTTCTCCGGCACCACATAGGGTGCGGAGCCCTTAACCCGTCAATCGGGCATCCGCTGGGTCTTCGGCAAAGGCCGGACAGTTAATCTGTCGGGCGTCTTCAACCAGTCTGTCGAGAGATTAGGGAGTTTTAGATCCGCATAGAATCAATCTATGAGAGAAGAGTCCCGTAAAGGTAAAATAACTTACCTCGCCCGGCTTGATGCGCGAGCTGTATCCGCGATCTTTGGTAGTGGATCTTTGGGGCTTCAGCGCCCTGAACAGCACCTTCGGGCATCTTACGTGCGTAGTGTGAAGAGCGGCTCAAATTCGGTCTTGTGCGGATCGAACTCCCACAAATTGAAAGCCCGTTGTTGGCATGGGAGAATCCGGCGGATGAGCATCACTTGGATTACGTCGACAAGCCTGAGGTTCTTGTCCACCAGGTTTCGGACGCATGTTTGAAGTCCGGATAGCTCTTCCGAATTCCCCCACGTCAGGCCCGTCTCCTTCCATGACGAGAGCCGTGTGGGGAAGCCAGATCTGAATTCGGGGGCCGCCACCCATTCGGGGTCGTGTGGCTCGGTGATGTAGAACCACCCTGACTGCCACCCCTTTATTGTCTCCACAAAGGAGCCCTCGAGCCATAGGACCTTGGCCATCTTGCCAACCATGGCGCCTCCGCACTCCGTTTGGTTGCCGCCCACTACCTTCGGCCGGAAGTTGAAGATCTTCAGCCATAAGCCGAAGTGGGGCTGGATCTGAAGGAAGGCCTCGCACCTGACGATAAACGCCGAGATGTTGAGGATGAAATTGGGGCCAGGTCATGGAAGTCCAGGCCGTGGTAGAACATGATCCCCGGACAAATGGGTGAAGTGGAAAACCTAGTCCGCGGAGGAAGTGGGGGAGAAACACCACCCTCTCATGGGGCCCGGGGGTTGGAATGAGCTGCCCCTCGTCGGGCAGCCTGTGCGATGTCGCCCGCACAAATATCCGACCTCCAGCGATCTTGTGATGTGCCCCTCCGTGGCGGAGGAGGCCATCCACCTCCTCCGCTCGACATGGTTGGAGAAGGTTGAGGTGGGATCTTGCGGACTTAGGCGCTGGGCTCGAGTCTTGTGAAATGGATGAGCAAAGGAGGAGGAAGGCGTGGGTGAAAAGGTGGATCCTTATCCCTTATATGGACGAGACGAAGCTATCGTCCCCGCCAGACTGGTAAAACTTCGCTTATCTCCCAAGCGCCGTAATCAATGGCGCGGATGGGTTACTACGTCCGTATTGATGAGAATCCCGGAATAAGAGGCACGATCTATGCTTTGATAAGGCGTGTCGGAGAAACCGCCTCGCTAAGCGCTACTGGGGTGGAGCGGTAAAAACAATTCATATAAAGGCACGGCGTGGTGTGATGTCACACCGCGGAATACGTTAGCAGATCTGTGCAAAAGTTATTCTCTCTACGGTGGTATGTGGAACTTGTTTTGCGAGCGGACACTATCCTTGTGTTCAAAACCTTCTATGAAGTATTCGGGAGGAACCCGCCTTGCAATGCCAAAGACAATATGCGTGCGGACTCGTCGTCATTGAAGCCTGGTTCGAGGGCTCTTGAGGAGTCCGGACTAGGTGTGTCGGATAGCGGACTATCATCACGGTCGGACTCCAAGACTATGAAGATACAAGATTGAAGACTTCGTCCCGTGCCGGATGGGACTTTCCTTGGCGTGGAAGGCAAGCTTGGCGATCTGGATATGTAGATCTCCTACCATTGTAACCGACTACTGTGTAACCCTAACCTATCCGGTGTCTATATAAGCGGAGGGTTTTAGTCCGTGGGACGAACAACAATCATACCATAGGCTAGCTTCTAGGGTTTAGCCTCCTTGATCTCGTGGTAGATCTACTCTTGTACTACCCATATCATCAATATTAATCAAGCAGGGTAGGGTATTACCTCCATCGAGAGGGCGAACCTAGGTAAAAACATCGTGTCCCTTGTCTCCTGTTACCATCCGCCTAGGCGCACGATTGGGACCCCCTACCGAGATCCGCCGGTTTGACACCGACATTGGTGCTTTCATTGAGAGTTCCTCTGTGTTGTCACCGATAGGCCCGATGGCTCCTTCGATCATCAACAACGATGCGGTCCAGGGTGAGACATTTCCCCCCGGACAGATCTTCGTATTTGGCGGCTTTGCACTGTGGGCCAATTCGCCTACATCGTGAAGATCTACCGCTAGTGAGGCAAGTCCTTCGTGGGCGACGGCCATGGTGGGATAGACAAGGTTGCTTCTTCGTGGACCCTTCGTGGGTGGAGCCCTCCGTGGACTCGCGCAGCCGTTACCCTTCGTGGGTTGAAGTCTCCATCAACGTGGATGTACGATAGCACCACCTATCGGAACCACGACAAAAACATCCGGGTCTCCAATTGCGTTTGAATCCTCCAAACCCTTCCCCTTATATTCTTGCAAGTTGCATGCTTTATTTTCCGCTGCCTATATACTCTTTGCATGCTTGCTTGAATTGTGTGATGATTGCTTGACTTGTCCTAAAATATCTAAAATCTGCCAAACTATAAAATTGGGAAAATGTTAGGGTCTTTTACATCTGTGTCCCTAACTTTCAACCCACTACTCACATTTGCCCCTAATTCAAAAGTCTGCTAAAAATGCCCCTCCATACGTTAGGTGCCCTTACAAAATGCCCTTCCGTCCGTTTCCGTCCAGTCAAAGGGCTTTGACCGTCTCTGAGGCGTTTATTGGACATTTGCCCTGCCTCCATGTATCACTTACATGTGGGACCCGCTCAAGAAATAATAAAAGAAAAATCTCTTTCTCTCACCTCCTCTCTCTACCACACTTACATGTGGCCCCCTCACGGTGTCTCTCACCTCCCACCTCTCTTCCCCTACCTCCGACCTCTCTCTCACACTACCGTGGCCTGCTGCCCAGAGACCGTCTTGCCGCCGCTAGCTCCCCGCGCCGCACCCTTCCTCCACCTCCCCTCTCCCTCCCTCCCTCCTCCCTCTCCCTCCCTCCCTCTTCCTTTCTCCCTGTGTAGGCGCCACCGTCGCGCTGCCTTCGTCTCCAGCGACCAGCAGCAACCCCAAGCACCACCACCTCGCTAGGAAGCTTGCGAGATGCCTCGCCCTCCCGGCTTCTGAATTCGACCAGAGAAACTCAGGACTGAGTGCCACAATGCATCTTCCCGCCTCGGATCTCGAATAGCCGCGCCGATTCGGCGCCATTGAAGCTCCACAGCGCCCCTTGTGTTCCCGAGCATCTGAGGTACCTCGAAGATGTGGCGTCCTCTCTGAAGGCCTCGTGACCTCCGGTCGTCTCCCCGCGAGCTCCGAGCACTGCCATGCCCGCCGTCGTTGAAGTACACACTTCAGTCTTCCTCGAGCCCTAGCAGCGTCGCCATCGTGCCCCTAGTCATCTCCTTAGTCTCGCACATCCTGTTAGCCTCTCCCTCTTGCACAGTAGCTCGCCCGCTTGCGCCGCCCAGAGTCGCCGCGGGAACGGTCTTCGTCATCAGCTCCGGCGACCATATGGTCTTAAGACACCATATGTGGACGCGGTCGAGCCAAGGCTATCGTGTGGTTCCCTCAGCCGGCCTCCCGAAGCCTCCGTGCCTTGCCGCCTTGATTTGGTGCGCCAGGGAACCCTCGAAGAATTAGTTCAGCATAGGCGTTGGCGAAAATAATTGAACAATGACATGTGGGCCATATCTGAGTTTGACGGTCCATATCTAGTTTTATTTTTATTTTTATTAGTTGGGACCCACGTGTAGTGAGAGATAGAGGGGTGAGAGAAAGCGTTTTTTCTTTTTATTTTTCTTTGAGTGGGTCCCACATGTAAGTGACACACAGAGGCAAGGGCAAAATGTCTAGAAAACTCCGGTAGACGGTCAAAGGCCTTTGACCTAACGGAAACAGCACGGAAGGGCATTTCTATAAGGTCACCTAACGGCGGAGGGGCAAATTTGAGCAGGCTTTGAAACTAGGGGCAAATCTGATTAGGTGGCTCGAGTTAGGGACAGAAATGCAAATGGCCCAAAATGTTAAGTTTTTATTGGTCAAGTAGTCTAATCACTCCCCCTCTAGACATACTTCAAGGTCCTACACAATGTAACCTCGGGAATCCGCGAGTTGAGTGCCAAAACATATATCGGATGAATCAATATAATACCCCATTGTCACCACGGGTATTCATATGCAATACATATATCAAGTGTTCTCAAGTCCATAAAAATATTCAATCCGATAAGAACAAAATCTCAAAGGGAAAACTCAATTCATCACAACAAGATAGAGAGGGAGAAACACCACATGATCCAACTATATTAACAAGGCCCACGATACATCAACATCGTGCCATCTCAAGAACACGAGAGAGGGAGAGAGAGCGAGCGAGAGAGAGAGAGAGAGAGAGAGAGAGAGAGAGAGAGAGAGAGAGAGAGATTAAACACATAGCTACTGGTACAAACCCTCAACCCCGAGGGTGGACTATTCCCTCCTCATAAGTGTGGCCGCCGGGATGATGAAGATGGCCTCCGTTGATGATTTCCCCCTCCGGCAGGGTGCCAGAACAGGGTCCAGATTGGTTTTTCATTGATACAGAGGCTTGCAGCGGCATAACTTCTGATCTAGGCTTATTTCTGGGGGTTTATGTACTTATAGGATTTTTTGTTATTGGTTTCACGCGAAGATGGGCCTCGAGGTGAGCACAACCCACCTGCACACGAGCAAGGGCCAAGGTGCACCCTCGTGGGTTGTGCTCTCCTCCTTCACCTTCTAGTCCTCCCATGAAGCTTCTAGTGCCTCTTTTGTTCAAAAAAAATCATCAAGAAGTTTCATTGTATTTGGATAACTTTTATTTCTGCACAAAAAACAACTGGGTGAGGTTTCGGTGGACTATGGAATAAGGAGTGGCAAGAGCATAAGCTTGGGGATGCCCATGGCACCCCAAGGTAATATTTAAGGACAACCAAGCATCTAAGCTTGGGGATGCCATGGATGGTGTTCCCTATTTTGTCTACAATCCATCAGTGAATTACTGGAGGCTATACTTTTATTCACCACATGATATGTGTTTTGCTTGGAGCGTCTTGTACCATATGATATGTATTTCGGAGTGATTCCTCTGTGATGCCGAGGGATCGCATTAAGTCCAGTGCCTCGTTTAAGAGCGAGGTTTGGACGGGGAAACGATAGTCTTTGGAGCTAGAGTCTGGGGGCGAGTTCGGCCTTTCAGTGATAGGAGGAACCCGGTCTAATTCCGAGTTCGCTGCAAAAACAATCCCCTCTGGATCTTCGATAGTGCGGTTTGCAGCGGAGAGTCTGGTGGGCTCCAAACTCCCATCTTCGGATGTGGCGGTTCACTCCGGATCCAAGGCCAGAGCGGTGGTCGGGGCCGTGAGCCCTTCGAAGATCAAGTCTCCTTGGAGATCGACGACATAACTTAGGTTCCCGAAACTGATCTGATGACCAGGGGCGTGGCTGTCGAATTGCTCGAGGTGACCAATCGAGTTTGCACGCAGAGCGAAGTCGCCGAACACAAAAATCTGGTCGGGGAGAAAAGTTTCCCCGGAAGCAGCATCGTTGTTGATGATAGAACGAGCCATCGAACCTTCTGTCGACAGCACATTGGAACTCTCAATGAAAGCACCAATGTCGATGTCAAAACCGACCGATCTCGGGTAGGGGGTCCCAAACTATGCGTCTGAGGATTGAAGGTAACAGGAAACAAAGGGGACACGATTTTACCCAGGTTCGGGCCCTCTTGATCGAGGTAATACCCTACTTCTTGCTTGATTGACTTTGACGAGTATAGGGGTTACAAGAGTTGATCTACCTCGAGATCGTAATGGCTAAACCCTAGATGTCTAGCTTGTATGATTATGATCCCCCCTATGGACTAAACCCTCCGGCTTATATAGACACCGGAGGGGCCTAGGGTTATATGTTGGGGATACACATAACAGGTAGGCCCACGAAGGGTCGAAATATCATAAATCTTGGGGTCCACACAACATGTGGGTCCAGATAAATTTCATACAGACATACTATCCACTCGACCAAGCAGCATACCACCCACTTGGATGACAGTTCACCACTCGACCGTACGACTCACTCGGGTATACGAAGACCAGCAGGCAGCAAAGCAGTTAAAGCATCATTCTCATAGTGAAGGCTTGGTAGTGAGCTAGCATTATGGCATTCATGCCCCAATTTGTAACATAGGAGGTGAGGGGGTGGCGCACTCTATATAAGCCACCCCACCACTAGACTTGTGGGCAGGCCCTCATTCTTCTCCTCTTAGTTCTCTCTCTCGCGATTAGTTTCAGGACTTAACTCGGGCATGGGATCCGCTCCCCCCCTCTCTCTCTCTCTTTCTCTCTCTCTCTCTAAAATACACCATGTAACTCCGTGTTCAGGACATATAAAGAAAGCCTCTCTGGAGCCCATGAGACGTATGGTTGTTATCTTCACCGTGAGAGACCTGAACTCGCTAAAACCACCGTGTCACCCATTTGCATCTCGATAAATCATGCTCCTTTACCCTATCCTTTGTTATTGTCGGAATCGTTCCCACGACAGTTGGCGCCCACCATGGGGCATGGCGTCTATCGAGCCATGATGCTTATGGTTTTTTCATTCATCTCCACATATAGAAACTGAAGCATCAAAAAAAAAGGGGAAAAGATAAATCCTCACCCAATGTCGTGGACATGCAGGATAGTTCACGGACAAATTGACCGAAGAATCTGTCCTACTTGATGCATTCCTAATCATCAACGATCTAACAAATCTGTTGGTTTTCTTCCTGTAGGAACAATCACCTCGGATCTTGTTATTGCTATTGTACAGGTAAAACAAAAGGAGAAAAAGAAAAGGGAGCACGGATCCAGGCAATGAGCCCAACCATGAAAACACTTTTCTCCGATCGATCTTTCAACAGCGACCTCCACGGTGAAGGCAACAGCTTGACGATGGCCTTCGTGAAACACGCCTGGACTCAAATGCACGACGGCGAGCCCCGCAGGGGACTCACGGCCCCGACGTGACACCGACGCCGGGACTAGCCACGTCCCCGACCACAGCGCTCCCCAAGCGGTCGACTGCAAGACGCGGCCACCAGGTCGACTCAACGTCGTCTCAAGCTCTGCATGTGCAGCCTCACAGGAGAACACTGCCCTGTACTCGGATCTGTCGCAGGCCACCTCACCTCGCGCTGGATCCCTGGGCGCGCCGCCGCTGTGGCCGACCAGGGAGCCCTGCCCCGCCTTCCTCTTGCTTTGTAATCTTAATTCCATGCCACTCATTTCCTGCATGCAGGGGGTAAATGGCCGCGGGAATAGGGAAACGTCCCTAGCCTGTGTAACGGGATTTTAATTCTTGCTAATTAGCATTAATGGCTCTTGCATGCAGATCGGGCGTGCAGATTCTGGGCGTGGGGCAACGCCTTCAATGCGTTGAACGTGGGGGCAAATCCTCCAATGAGTTGGGCATGGACTCGGCCACCCACACGCCGTCGCTCAGCTGCACATGCCATCGTCACTCGGCCGCCCGCATGCCATCGCTCAGCTGGACACCCCTTCATCAACTTGTCTGTCTCGACCACCCCTGCATCGCCACTCGGCTGGACATGTCCTTATCACTCGTCACTCCGCAGGATGCGTCTACTTCACTCGGACGCCCCGCGCATCATCACTCCACGGGACGCGTCCACTTCACTCGGGTGCCCCGCGCATCGTCACTTCGCAGGACGCTTCTACTTCACTCGGATGCCCCGCGCATCGTCACTCCACGGGACACGTCTACTTCACTCAGACGCCCCGCGCATCGTCACTCCGCGGGACGCGTCTACTTCAATCGGACACCACGCGCGTCGCCACTCTACGGGACGCGTCTACTTCACTCCGACGCCCAGCGCGCCTCGCAACTCAAAGGGACGCGTCTACTTCACTCCGACGACCCGCGCCTCGCCACTCCGCGGGACGCGTCTACTTCACTCAGACACCGCGCACATCATCACTCCACGGGATGCGTCTACTTCACTAGGACGCCCCACGCATCATCACTCCGCGGGACACGTCTACTTCACTCGGACGCCCCGCACATCGTCACTCCGCAGGACGCTTCTACTTCACTCGGACGCCCCGCGCATCGTCACTCCGCGAGACACGTCTATTTCACTCGGACGCCATGTGCATCGTCACTCCGCGGGACACGTCTACTTCACTCGGACACCCTGCGCGTCGCCACTCTGCGGGACGCGTCTACTTCACTCCGATGCCCAGCGCGCCTCGCCACTCCGCGGGACGCGTCTACTTCACTCGGACGCCCCGCGCCTCGCCACTCCGCGGGACGCGTCTACTTCACTCCAACGCCCCGCGCGCCTCGCCACTCCACGGGACACGTCTACTTCACTCAGACGCTCCGTGTGTCGCCACTCGGCCGCCCCGTGCATTGCCATCGGTTGGTCACCTCATCACCACTCGGGCGCCCCGCGCGTCGCCTTCGGTTGGTCACCTCATCACCACTCGGCCGCCCCGCGCGTCGCCATCGGTTGGTCACCTCATCACCACTTGGCCGTCCCACGCATCACCATCGGTTGGTCACCTCATCACCACTCGGCCACCCCACGCGTCGCCATCGGCTGGTCACCTCATCACCACTCGGCCGCCTTGCGGGCCGCCATCGGTTGGTCACCTCATCACCACTCGGTCGCCCGGCGCGTCGCCACTCGGTTGGTCACCTCATCACCACTCGGCTGCCCCACGCGTGGCCACTCGGTTGTTCACCTCATCACCACTCAGCCGCCCCGTGCGTCGCCATCGGTTGGTCACCTCATCACCTCTCGGCCTCCCCGCGCATCGCCATCAGGTGAACACATCTTGATACTCGGCCACTCGCGCGCCTTCAGACAACTAGGTCATCCTACATGCACAACATTCTATTATTTCCGTGTTCCCGAGTATCCTGTAATTCACACATGACGTTCACTCGGAGGCCACGCCACCGAGTGTACCTCTACGCTCAGCTGCTTATTTGCAGATACTTGCTTAGTACTGGTGATGTGACTCCCGAGTCCAACATCAATTTTTTCGCATACATCATTCACAAACACCATGTGTTCTTCATTTTGAGTTTGCATCGGTCCTCCGGGTCTGCAACTTAGTCGAAACACTACACTTCCATTTTATTTGAGCCAGTACTCCAACGAGTTCAGTCGGATCCTTCACTTCGACAAGTTCGAACAGATTCTTTGCTCTTTCAGACTCTTGCTGGTTAACCAGCAAGCCCTTTGCACTCCCAGCGGGTGCCTATGGGTGTTATTCGCACAAGTTATTTCAGCACACATCAAATTTCCTTGAGAAATTATTACGTTGGCTTGTGCTATTTTTCATACACAAGTTACGCGACCACTCGACGGCCCTATGCGCCAACTTCATCGCTACTCAGGCTCGGTCACCATACTAGTCTTAGCGCACCGCAACAACAACCTTGTCGCTCTGTTGACTTCAAACACATCCGACCGACCCCTCTGTGGGATCCTCTTCATCGTATCAATGATATTGACCTCATCAGGCACGAGATAGATAAGTCACTTTTTTAATCAAACTGCACACTCCACTCCTTTGCGAGTTTGCCTCTTTCGAGCATCACTCGGAAGCTCCTCCTCACCATTACCTGAATCCGACTCGATGAATTACAATTTATCCATTCAAAACTATATTAATTGTGTTCAGACAGGACCCTTGATCGGCCTATAGTATGCTCGGGGCTACGCGCTTTTCGAAACTGCAGCTCATTCAGAATCACACTCTCCTGAGTGGCCGAGTACTTCAACACTAGTCAGATCCTTCACTTCAACGAGTGCACTCGGACCTGCCACTTCGTTAAGTTGCATGATCACTCAGATGCTCTACGTTCCATGTTCGTTCCTACTCAGAATCAGTTGGCACACCAGTCTTTTCGCACCGCAACCACGTCACACCGACCTCATCATTGCATCAGCTTCGAAAGCATCTGACTTACTCCTCCGAGGACCATTTTCGCTGTTTGGTGGCACTCGCCTTTGCCTTAGCCGTCCAGCGCCATCACTCGGCCGCCCCGCGCGTCACCACTTGCTCATGCACATCTTCACCACTCGGCCACCCCGCGCGTCGCCACTCTGTTGTGCACGTCTTCGCCACTCGGCCGCCCCGCGTGTCGCCACTCGGTTGTACACGTCTTCACCACTTGGCCACCCCGCGCGTCGCCATTCAGTTGTATACGTCCTCACCCCTCGGCCGCCCCGCGCGTCAACGTCAGTTGGATATGTGCTCACCACTACACACCCAACACGGGAATGACTAAGTTACTCATATGATCAAACCTGATATCGCACTCTGTAGCAAGCTTGCCTCTTTCGAGCATCACTCGGCGGCTGCGCACCGCCGTGGGCCATGCCGCCCTCAGGGGTTACGCCCATTTGATCAACCTGTTGGTCACATCAGGAATATTTTTCTGACCATACATGCTCGGTCCGCCGAAGATCTATAAGGGTAACACCGTCCACTCGGACGATCGCCCAAATCATTACCTAGAGTCATCTTCAGGACTGCAAAAGGGCGAAAATGACGCTCCTCTACGGATGCACTTGGCCCTTATTCTAGGCTCCAAGGCTTCAGTTTCACAAACTTGGACTCAGAGATGGCATGTGCTGGTGTTCCCCCGGGATAATGAGTGGCCTCTCTCCGGAGAGTCAGCCCACACACTAGCCTCGCCACTCTGGACCACTAGTCTATCTCCTCCGGGAGACATATGAGTGCCACCAAGTTTTTCCTTGCAGTTAACATACCCCGATCAGTCAGGAAGCACGTCCACTCAGACAAATACCCCTTTCATGCAAAAGGGTGAAAATGAAGTTCCTCTACGGATACACTATACTCTTACAAATACCCCTTTCATGCAAAAGCAAATGATCAATGTAAGATGTACTACTGGAATGATTACTCCCTGGAGTGTCCAGCTTTTTTCTACAATCGGCAGTTTTAAAGCCGAATTCATTCACCGTGCCGAGAGCACAAAGATTCACCTACTTAACCGAGTTCTAGGCTGAATTTATTCAGTGCCGAGTGCACGAAGATCAGTCCGACTGACTCAGCTCCAGGCTGAGCTTATTTACCATGTCAAGCGCCTGAAGATGCATCTGATTGACTCAATTTCAGACTAAAAGATATTTACCGTGTCGACTGCGAGGAGGTTTACCAGGAGACTTAAACCCTCTGCCCGACACATCTTGTCCGATAGAGGCTCGGGGACTACACCCAGTGGGTGCACTCAGTGTGCCCCCACTAGAAGAGAACTCAGAAAGAAACATTTTGCTCAATGCAAGACCATCTCCAGATCACTCAAGTGCTACTCGACTTCCGAGTCGAGGAAGTACAAGCTAGACCAGTACCGGATCCTCAAGTAATACTCGACCTCTGAGTCGGAGAGGAACAAGTTCTATCAGTACCAGCTAAGAAGATTTTTAGTTCTCTCGGACACCGCCGACTGACCGCAGTCGACCGCGGTCTCGGGGACTACACCAAGTGGGTGCACTCAGCGTGCCCCCACTGGAGTAATCTCCACTCGGTACGGCCTGACCGGTCCGAGTGGCGGACAACAAACAAACAAGTTCTAAGGCTCCTATCGGCTACCAAAAAAATTGCTATAAGGTAAACGTAATGCTCGTCCGCGGACCTGTTTTTAGCCTTCTTCTAGGACTCAAAGCGTGAAACTCATAAGTTTGGATCTCCAGCCGACTCGTATTGACGTTCCTCCGGGATAAGAATGGCATCTCTCCGAGACAGTAGTCCATGCGTTAATCTTGTTGCACAGATTTAATGACACACCCATACTCTGATCACGAGTTAACCTCTTCCGAGAGATGAACAAATGTCACCAAGTTGCTCCGCGCGTGCACTTACCCAGATTAGTCGGGAAGTGCAGTGCCGGAATCCGTTGAGATTTTATTCAAACCTTGGTTGTCTGAAAGCACGATGACAGGTACCGAGTATTGCCGTAATCACTCGGGCCAAATTGTGTCTTTCAGAAACTCGTTCTGACAAATCGCAATCGATTCGGGGGCTAATGTTGGGGATACACATAACAGGTAGGCCCACAAAGGGTCGAAATATCATAAAGCATGGGGTCCACACAACATGTGGGTCCAGATAAATTTCATACAGACATACTATCCACTCGACCAAGCAGCATACCACCCACTCGGATGACAGTTCACCACTCGACCGTACGACTCACTCGGGTATACGAAGACCAGCAGGCAGCAAAGCAGTCAAAGCATCATTCTCATAGTGAAGGCTTGGTAGTGAGCTAGCATTTTGGCATTCATGCCTCACTTTGTAACATAGGAGGTGATGGGTTGGCGCATTCTATATAAGCCACCCCCACCACTAGATTTGGGGGCAGGCCCTCATTCTTCTCATCTTAGTTCTCTCTCTCACGATTAGTCTCAGGACTTAGCTCAGGCATGGGATCTGATCCCTCTCTCTCTCTCTCTCTCTCTCTCTCTCTCTCTCTCTCTCTAAAATACACCATGTAACTCCGTTTTCAGGATAGATAAAGAAAGCCTCTCCGGAGCACGAGACGTAGGGTTGTTATCTTCACCGTGAGAGGCCCGAACTCGCTAAAACCACCGTGTCACCCTTTTGCATCTCGATAGATGATGCTCCTTTACCCTATCCCTTAATATTGTCGGAATCGTTCCCACGGCATTATACAGAGTCGGTTTACAGAGGAAAGGAAAATACACATCCGGACGCCAAGCTTGCCATCCACGCAAAGGAGAGTCCCATGCGGACATGGGGGAAGGCCTTCTATCTTGTATCTTCACGGCCCATCAGTCCGGCCCATACCAAATAGCCTGGATGCCCGAGGACCCCTTAGTCCAGGACTCCCACAGTAGCCCTTGGACCAGTCTTCAATGATGATGTGTTCGGCACGCAGATTGTATTTGGCATTGCAAGGCGGATTCCTCCTTCAAATACCCCAAAGCAGTCTTCTGAACAAGAGACCTGAATCCGGCTTTGTATAATAGTCACAACCCTCAACCACAAGGATAAAATACTTAATAAGGTATACCGAACGTTGGACTTTTTGGTGGAACGTCGCGTCTGGCCTATTTATTATTTCGAGCCATTTTTTGGCCTCCCGCTTCGTGTTTCGGGACGCGGCCACTTATTGACACGTCTTGTCAAAGCAGAGATCGTGCCCGCTTATTGCGGGATTTTCATCAATACGGGTTTGGGTAATCCCACCGTGCCATACACTCGCCCCGTTTTGTGGAATAGGCGAGTTTTAAGGCTAGTGGGGGGCGCTTGATATTCGTTGCCTATATAAGCGGATAAAGATCCATCTTCTTACCCCACGCCTTCTTTCTTCCTCAGCCTTCCCATCCTCGAGCTCCAGCGCCCAAGCCTCAACCTTTCCCACCGCCCAACTCTCCTAGCCATGTCCGGATCCGGTTCTCAGGGCAAGTGGGTGGAGTCCACCTCCGTCACGGAGAAGGACATTAAGGAACTCCAGGAGACGAAGTATTTGACCGTGGAAATGGCACATAAGCTCCCAGGAAAAGAGCAAATCATCCCCACACCAGAGCCTGGCGAGAGGGTTGTATTTATCCCTCACTTTCTTCGTGGCCTGGGGTTTCCACTTCACCCCTTTGTCCAGGACTGATGTTCTATTACGGGCTATATTGCCACGATGTAGCCCCAAACTCCTTCCTCCACATCTCGGCGTTCATCGTCGTGTGTGAGGCGCTCCTCCGCATTCCACCCCACTTCGGCCTGTGGCTCAAAGTTTTCAATGTTAAGCCGAAGGTGGCGGACGGGAAACACGCCGACTGCGGCAGCGCCATGGTGAGCAAACTTCCCAACACCACTTGGCCCAAGGGAGACTTTGTGGAGACCGTGAAGGTGTGGCAGCAAGAGTGGTTCTACATCACCAAGCCTCGCGGTACCAAATGGGCGGCCGCCCCAGAATTTAGATCTGGGCCTCCCATGCGGCTCGCGTCTTGGACCAACAAGGGTCTGGACTGGGTGTTGACCGACGAAGTGATGATGCTGCAAAAGCGTATCAAGAGTATGATAAAGAAACAAACCGGTCTTACCGATGTGATTCAGGTGATGCTCTTCCACCGGATCCTGCCATGCCAACGCTTTCCTCTCCGCATGTGGGAGTTTAATCCGGATGGCCCCCAGACCCTGCAGCACTTCTTCGGTACAACGCATGAAGAGATTTGGAAATTGTTTTTTAAGGCCCAGAAGTCGTGGCCGGGGAAGACCAAAGATATTGGTCTTGACAACGCGCATCCGGCTACTGAGGTAGGCTTCTTACTTTCGAACATGATTTCGATCCATAAGTCAAGGGGTATATTGAGACACCTATTCCTCATTCAGGGCTGGATAGCGAAGGCGGAGCAGATCAGGTGTCCGGCACCGCTACCGGAAAACCCTGCCACTCCTCTGTTAGCGAGGATGCTGATCCCGGCGCTGTATCAGGCGCCAGAGAAGAAAACCAAAAAGAAAGGTAAGGATCCCAAAGGTGGCCTCCGCCGAAAAGGAATTTCGGACTCTATGTCCGGAGACACTGAAGCTCTTTCCTCCCACGAGGGAGACGAAGATGATGAGGAGGAGGAAGGAGAGATCAATTCACCCCCTAAGGGGAGGAAGAAGAAAAGGGCGGCCTCCACAGACCCAGGAGCGGAGGCGTCCAAGAGGGAGAAAACATCCCTCTCGGATGGTTCGGATACGGACACCGAAGCCCTCCCCGAATGGCGCCCCAGGTCGAAGCCCCTGGCTGCATCGTAAGCACCCAAGGATACTATATGTATGTCTGGTTTCATAATCATGATTCTAACATATTTGTTTTGTGTGCTCAGTCCGGCCCGCGATCTTCCCCGATCATCGTCTTCGGGGAGTTCACTAGAGCCGGGGATGGTCGAGAGCAAGACTCCTCCACGAGCCTCCCCACCAACCGCTACGGACGACACTGAAGTGTTGTCCCGAAAAACCTCTCCAGGCCATGAGGAGGTGCGGGAGGCCGTCGAGATGGCGCCAGAGGGTAAAACCTCGGCTGCTGAGAACATGGGGGAATCAACCCCTATGGAGACTAACGACAGGGTCCATGACCAATCTGGCCCCAAGCCGAACACCATTTCGGAGACCAGAACGGCTCCGGAATCGAGCGGGGCGGCCCCCTTTGAAGGAGGGGGGAGCGCCGACTCCACCGGCAACCTCGATTAACCCGAAGGCGCCGAATACTCTGACGGAAGCACTTCGACGTGCTTCCGTTGTGGAGGAGCACCGTACCCTGATGGGTTCGGTGGTTGAGAAGATTCAATCAGCCAAAAGCGGGTTGAATGAAGCCTTTACTAGCCTACTGACATGCTTTGAGGTATGTGACGTAAGACGCCTTTTATATGAAAAAAATTGTGCCTGTATACGGATAGTAGCCCCTGAGACTATGTTCGGTTTGGAAAAAAGATGACAGAGGATCAATTGAATATCGCAGAAGGTGACGTACATATCTATTAAATGTATAGGCTTCCCTTTTGGCGGCGACCGCCTAGGCCGCTGAAGTTTCAGAGCTCAATCGGAAGCTGAAGCTGGCCGATTATGACCTCGACCGTATTACAAGCGGTTTGATGAGGCGCAAGGTAGGTACTTGTACGATTAAAATTGTGTCTGAGTGTGGAGTTTTAAGCCTCTTGTGTAAATGATTTACAGGTAGTGTGGCCGAGGTTGAGACTGTCAAGGGCGCCCTATCGCGAGCCCAAGAGAAGGCAAGAGTTAGTGGTGCGGCAACTGATAAAGCGGCTGCAAATTTGAAGGCCGAGCAGGCCACCCGCCACCAGTATGAGGAGAGGGTGACCGAGGTCGAGCAAGAGCTCGAGGATGCTGCCCGCAAGTGTGTGGCCTTGGAGAGGAGAATAAGGCTCAAGCGGTCGAACTCTCCAAGGTTCTTCAAGAGGCTAGGGAGGCACAGACTGAGTCCCGGGCGGCTCACGAGGAGATCAAGCAGGCTGAGTAGATAGCAGCTGGTAAGCCCTTTCTTTTGCAGAGTAAATTCGGCAGTGAAGAATATGCCCTGCTTACTCGATTGTGGAGTTCTCCAGATGTGTTTGCAGATCCTTCAGGGAGCGCCGCTAACGCTATGAAGTTTTTCCGGGCCCAAGAGGGGAACACGTCAGAGAAAATCTTCTAGTCGCAGTACCTGGCACCAGAGCGTCCAGCGTTGTTGAACGACCAGATGATGCAGTTGATGGAGTTACATAGGATGTCCGGACTGGCCATGAAGGATATCATAGTCTGGCTATGGCCTGATAAACCCGTTCCTGGTAGCTACTTCGGTTTGGTCAGGCGGCTTACCGATGCCCTATCACAAATTGAAGTTGTTAAGCGCTCCTCCTGTATTGAGGGTGCCCGAATGGCCTTTGCCCATGTCAAGATGCATTGGGCAAAGATGAAGGCCGCCGGCGTAGCAGTTGATGGACCGCCCGAAGGCAAGGACTATTGCAAGCCGGAGCGCTATTTTGAAGATGTTCTAGAAGGTGCCTGTTTAATAGAGGGTCAATGCTTGAAGGATATGATATTTGAATGAATGTATCCGGGCTACCCATACTTTGTATGATGAAACAAGGTCCTTGTATAATACGCTTGCTTGTTTATCTCAAATTATTTTCCTCCTGTGTGGCCGTTTGTTGTATCTGAAAGTTTGCCAGTCGTCGGCTTCAGCCCCCACGTAGATACTATTGGGGTGTCCGGAATAGCACGTGACCACACTTGTCCCAACGTCTTGGTCCGTAAAGGAGGTGATCATGGAACGAACTAGGCAATTAGACTATGCGGCTTTACCACTCTCACTTAGCCATAGGAGTTTGATAATGGGATTAGAGGATTAGCCCCTGGTGCTGTTTGGCTATCCGAACTTGGGTGCTTTAGACGCCTGACCGGGTGGAGGCCAGTCCTTCGTATAATACGGAAAAAATCACGAAAGATTTAGTAAGTCACCGAACCACTGACCAGCTCTCGCCATATCATGACAGTCACTTTTCGGCTTTCTCCACTGAGGTGTTTGACCGGACGAGCCAGAAACACAATCGCAGTAGTCCTCCCTTTACTACCTTAGCCGAACAAGTGGAACATAAGGTGGTAACCACAGGAGCCGGGCAACCCAACTATTAACCAAAGACATGATTCGGAGCCGATGCATATAATGCGGCATTCGGCACGTGGAAGTGTACTATGAAAGTGTTCGGACTTTTTGTTTCTGAATTTTTGTGGCCGAATAAAGCCCCTGGCAATTAATGCCAATGTGTATATGTCAATCAGTCGTGAAGACAAAATAAAGATTATGGAGTAGCCAATACTGAATAAGGTAGGACAAAACTGTTTCCGTTGTATTCTGATTGATACGTCAAACGTGCTCTTTACAGAGAATGCCATGATTGTCAAGGCTATTTTACATGCCAAGAATTTGAGAACAAGGGAAATCTGCATGCAGGTCCTAAAAAAGGAAAAGGTGATCTTGAAGATCCTTTTGGACACTCTATCGCACGTCTGCGCCGCTTTTGGCCTTGGTATATGATCCTTTGAGAGGATCAATCGGTCGATTATACATAAGGGGCCTGGAAAAGGGCCCTTGGTACCATCGAAAAGTGATTTGGGTTGCAAAGAACCTGAAAAAATAAAAATAAGAAAAAAGGGGAGAATATGAGGGTCTAGATAGGGTCGAGCCATAATGTGGACCCTGTTTCTAGTGTGCCTCCGTCTTTGCCCATGGTATCTTTAGTGTGTAATTACGTACACACGGTATGTATGCCGCAATCAGGTTGGGGTTTTGACGGAGGACGAATTGCTAAACTAGCTTTGGACAAGCCGGATTGTCATTCTGCAGGGTAGACCGGACTCCTTTGACAGTGTCCAGGGGCTTGACTATGGATGTAGTATCCGCCTTGGTAAGGCCACCTTGTGCTTCAGCAGCAAGGGCCGCAGTATACTTCTCAGTATGGAGGGAACGCTCCATGTTTCCATTGATTGTTATGACGCCACATGGTCCGGGCATCTTGAGCTTCAGATAAGCGTAGTGCGGGATCGCGAAACAGGCGAACTCAGTTTATCCATGCAGTGTGTGATAGCCACTGTAGAAAGGGACGGTGTCGAAGATCAAGTCTTCGCTTCGGAAATTATCCGTGAGCCGAAGACTACCTCCAGCTTTATGGACCCTGTGCACCAGGCCTCTACACCGGGCATTCCTCCTTTAAAGGTAGATTTAGTGGGTTGACTCTTGACGGATCAATACCCATTTTACGGACAGTGTCCTGATAAAGCAGGTTGAGACGGCTGCCGCCGTCCATGAATACTCGTGTGAGGTGGAATCTGTCGATGATTGGGTCGAGGACCAATGCTGCCGAACCTCCATGAAGGATACCGGTCGGGTGGTCTCTGCGATCAAAAGTGATCTGACAGGCTGACCATGGGTTGAATTTTGGGGCGACTGGCTCTATGGCGTAGACGTCCCATAGTGCGCGCTTGCGCTGCCGCTTGGGGATATGAGTGACATAGATCATATTCACTGTTTTTACCTCGGGGGGTAATTTCTTTTGCCCCCCTATGTTTGATGGGCGAGGCTCGTCATCATCCTCGCTAGGCGGCCCTTTCCCCTTGTGTTTGGTGTTTAGCTTTTAGGCCTATTTAAAGACCCCAACAATTTCTGTTTGTATGATTGGCAGGCTTGTCAGGGGTGCCATGGATCTGTTAAGGCCGATCTAGTATTCGGTCCAAACTAGAAGGACCATCTTTGTTTCCTTTGAATGGCTTCTTCCGCTGATCGGGTTTAGAGCCACTGAATCCGGCGTTGACCGCCAAGTCTTTGGTATCTTCACTTTTTCTTCTACGCTTGTGTTTATTGCGTCGTGGTCTGCCGTTGCCATCTCTGGCTTCGGAGGGGCCAGGGTCGCTGGTGCTGTTGCTTCTATGAGCTAGCCAGCTATCTTCTCCCGCGCAAAAGCAGGTCATAAGTGCGATGAGAGCTGCCATGGACTTCGGTTTTTCTTGGCCGAGGTGACGGGCGAGCCACTCGTCCTGGACACTATGTTTAAAGGCCACGAGGGCTTCGGCATCCGGACAGTCTACAATTTGGTTCTTTTTAACTAAGAACCTGGTCCAGAGCTTCCTGGCTGACTCTCCGGGTTGCTGGACTATGTGACTAAGGTCATCGGCGCCTGGAGGCCGAACATAGGTACCTTGGAAGTTGTCTCTAATGGCATCTTCCAAATCTTCCCAGCTACCAATGGAGTTTTCTGGGAGGCTGTTTAACCAGTGCCGTGCTGGTCCCTTGAGTTTGAGGGGGAGGTTCTTGATGGCATGGAGATCGTCACCGCAAGCCATGTGGATGTGGAGAAGAAAATCTGAACTGGTGCTCCATTACCTCATCAGTGAAGCATAAGGGGTGTGCGGCGCCTCTGTATCGAGCGACGTCACGACGCAGTACGGATGAAATCCGTATGCGGTTTTCGGCCCAGGTGAGGTTGTGCCTGTCGCACCAGGCCAGATTGCTGTCTTCTCGCAATGGGGCACGCCCCCTTGATCCATAGATTGATCTGGCTTGTCCTGCTCTATTGTCCAGGTCCTATTGTAGGTCGTAGGTGTATCCTGGAGCCGTTGTCTCTCTGCCTCTACGGCGAGGTGGTGCGGGTTGGTGTTCGGCGTGGCTGGCCCCTTTATCTCGCCCGCGTGGTGGCCGGTCTAGTTCATCAGCACAGTCATGTCTTGACGGTATGGGCTCGAGGGCCTCGTCGTCAAATTGTGGTAGTAGCCGACGCTTCGGATAACTCTTTGCTGGGCGTTGAAGGCCATACTCTTCGGTGGCTAGGACTTGGGTCCATCTGTCGTTGAGTGTATCCTATTTGGCTTGGAGCTATTGCTGCATCTTTTTTAGGCTTATCATAGTGGCGATTAGCTAGCGGTTAAAGCGCTCCTACTCGAGTGGTTCCGCTGGCACGATTAAGTCTTCGTCACCGAGGCTCACATCGTCCTCGGAGAGCGGTAGATAATTACTGTCTTCCGAGTCATCGTTCCCGACCAGATCGTCGGGGTTAACTTGCCTCTCCTCCAAATCATCCTATTCAGATGTGGGCTCGATGGGGGCTTCGGGGTCTTCGGCGTTCTCCGGAGTGTCATTGTCTCTGATCCGGTATTGCTGTCTTTTTTGCGACGCGATTTTGAGCGGCACCGCTGACGTCGACGCTTTGGAGGTGCCTCAGTAGGCTTCTCAACCGGATCCTTCCTGCCATCGCCGTCATCCTCTTTGGGTGTGTCCACCATATACACGTCATATGTAGAGGTGGCCGTCCAACATCCGGTAAACGGTGGGTCTTGGCCTTGTTCGCCTCCGGCAAAGTCGTTCATGCCATCGATGTCTTCCAAGGAGTAGTCCAGCATGTCAGTTAAATCTTTGACAGTGGCTATGAAGTGGGTGGTGGGTGGGATGTAAAATTCCCCGCTTTCAGCCCCTAGTTCGGGCTAGGTGTAATTCTGAGGTGATTCCTCTGTGATGGCGAGGGATCACATTAAGTCCTGCGCCTCATTGAAGAGCGAGGTTTGGACGAGAAACGAATGTCCGTGTAGCTAGAGTCTGGGGGCGAGTCCGGCTTTTCAGTGATAGGAGGAAGCCAGTATGATTCTGAGTTTGCTGCGAAAACAATCCCCTCCGGATCTTCAATAGTGCAGTTTGCAGCGGAGAGTCTGCTGGGCTCCAAACGCCCATCTTCGGACGTGGCGGTTCGCTCCGGATCTAAGGCCAGAGCGGTGGTCGGGGCTGCGAACCCTTCGAAGATCAAGTCTCCTCGGATATCGGTGACATAACTTAGGTTCCCGAAACTGATATGATGACCAGGGGCGTAGCTGTCGATCTGTTCGAGGTGACAAACTGAGTTGGCACGAAGAGCGAAGTCACCGAGTAGAAAAATCTGGCCGAGGAGAAAAGTTTCCCCAGAAGCAACATCGTTGTTGATGATAGAATGAGCCGTCAAACCTTCTGTCGATGGCACAGTGGAACTCTCAATGAAAGCACCAATGTCGGTGTCAAAACCGGCTGTTCTCGGGTAGGGGGTCCCGAACTGTGCGTCTGAGGATCGAAGGTATCAGGAAACAAAGGGGACACGATGTTTACCCAGGTTCGGGCCCTCTTGATGGAGGTAATACCCTACTTCCTGCTTGATTGACTTTGATGAGTACAGGGCTTACAAGAGTTGATCTACCTCGAGTTCATTAGGGCTAAATCCTAGATGTCTAGCATGTATGATTATGATCCCCCCTATGGACTAAACCCTCCGTCTTATATAGACACCGGAGGGGCCTAGGGTTATACAGAGTCGGTTTACAGAGAAAAGGAAACTACACATATGGACACCAAGCTTGCCATCCACGCAAAGGAGAGTCCCATCCGGACACGGGGGAAGGCCTGCTATCTTGTATCTTCACGGCCCATCAGTCCGACCCATACCAAATAGCTCGGACGTCTGAGGACCCCTTAGTCCAGGACTCCCTCAATAGCCATTCTACGATATATTGCCATGCAACATCCAGCATTCCGTTTTTTTATGACACATATCATCACTGTCATATTGCTTTGCATGATCATATTGTTGGCATAGTATTTGTGGCTTGGCCACCATATCATCACTGTCATATTGCTTTGCATGATCATATAGTTGGCATAGTATTTGTGGCTTGGCCACCGTTCATATTTTTTTATACATGTCACGCTAGATCATTGCACATCCCGGTAAACCGCCAGAGTCACTCATATAGTCAAATTTTTCTTCTAGTATGTGTTGTAATTCTTGAGTTGTAAGTAAATAAAAGTGTGATGATCATCATTATTAGAGCATTGTCCCATCACTACTAGAAAAAGGCTAATTAGTGGCACACCTGTTTTTGCCATTAATGGCGCACTACAGGTGCGCCACTATTATCACGCCATTAGTAACAAAATAGTAATGGCGCACCTCTGGTGCGCCATTATTATCCCAGATAGTAATGACTCACCTATAGTGCGCCATTACTATCTGACTTATTAATGGCGCACCACATTGAAGTGCGCCATTACTAACAATTTCTTTTCAAAAAAAATTCACAATTTTTTTTTCAATTTTTTTTCAAATTTTTTGAATTTTTTTTTTCGTTTTTTCTTCATTTTGGGTCACTATGGCTTAATCTCAGGTCTGCGCCTCGTTCGGGCTAGGTGTAATTCGGAGGTGATTCCTCTGTGATGACGAGGGATCGCATTAAGAACTGCACCTTATTGAAGAGCGTGGTTTGGACGGGAAACGAATGTCAATGGAACTAGAGTCTGGGGGCGACTCCGGCCTTTCAGTGATAGGAGGAACCCAGTATGATTCCGAGTTTTCTGTGAAAACAATCCCCTCCGGATCTTCAATAGTGCAGTTTGCAGTGGAGAGTCTGCTGGGCTCCAAACTCCCATCTTCGGAGGTGGCGGTTCGCTCCAGATCTAAGGCCAGAGCAGAGGTCGGGGCTGCGAACCCTTCGAAGATCAAGTCTCCTCGGATATCGGTGACATAACTTAGGTTCCTAAAACTAATATGATGACCAGGGGCGTAGCTGTCGATCTGTTCGAGGTGACGAATCGAGTTGGCACGTAGAGCGAAGTCGCCGAACAGAAAAATCTGGCCGGGGAGAAAAGTTTCCCCAGAAGCAGCATCGTTGTTGATGATAGAATGAGCCATCAAACCTTCTGTCGATGGCACAGTGGAACTCTCAATGAAAGAACCAATGTCGGTGTCAAAACCGGCTGTTCTCTAGTAGGGGGTCCCGAACTGTGCGTCTGAGGATTGAAGGTATCAGGAAACAAAGGGGACACGATGTTTACCCAGTTTCGGGCCCTCTTGATGGAGGTAATACCCTACTTCCTGCTTGATTGACTTTGATGAGTATACGGCTTACAAGAGTTGATCTACCTCGAGTTCGTAATGGCTAAACCCTAGATGTCTAGCCTGTATGATTATGATCCCCCCTATGGACTAAACCCTCCGTCTTATATAGACACCAGAGGGGCCTAGGGTTATACAGAGTCGGTTTACAGAGAAAGGAAACTACATGTATGGACGCCAAGCTTGCCATCCACGCAAAGGAGAGTCCCATCCAGACACGGGGGAAGGCCTGCTATCTTGTATCTTCACGGCCCATCAGTCCGACCCATACCAAATAGCCCGGACGCCTGAGGACCCCTTAGTCCAGGACTCCCTCAATAGCCATTCCGTGATATAATGCCATGCAACATCCAGCATTCCATTTTATTATGACACATATCATCATTGTCATATTGCTTTGCATGATCATATAGTTGGCATATTATTTGTGGCTTGGCCACCGTTCATATTTTTTTATACATGTCACGCTAGATCATTGCACATCCCGGTAAACCGCCAGAGGCATTCATATAGAGTCATATTTTTCTTCTAGTATGTGTTGTAATTCTTGAGTTGTAAGTAAATAAAAGTGTGATGATCATCATTATTAGAGCAGTCTCCCATCACTACTAGGAAAAGGCTAATTAGTGGCGCACCTGTTTTTGCCATTAATGGCGCACTACAGGTGCGCCACTGTTATCACGCCATTAGTAACAAAATAGTAATGGCGCACCTCTGGTGCGCCATTAGTATCCCAGATAGTAATGGCGGACCTATAGTGCGCCATTACTATGCCTATCTGGTGCGCCATTACTATCTGACTTAGTAATGGCGCACCACATAGAAGTGCGCCATTACTAACAATTTCTTTTAAAAAAAAATCCAGAATTTTTTTTTCAATTTTTTTCGTCTTTTTCTTAATTTCGGGTCACTATGGCTTAATCTCAGGTCAAATCGCACTCCGTGGTCAAACTTCCCGGAAGGTCACCTATCCTCACACTACTCCAGCCCGAGCACACTTAACTTCGTAGTTCTATCGAACCCCAGCACCAGCTCACTTCACACGCACTTGTTGATATATCTATCATATCAATCCTATTAAACCTTGTTGATGTCTAGGACTTTGTTTATGTTCATGAATGTGATGAAATTTTGAAAAAATATTTCAAACTTCCCGGTCATATTACGTATCATATTTTGAAAAAAAATCCAATTTTTTTTAAAACCAATTTTTTTCTGTTACTAGTGGCGCACCTAGCAAATGGTGCGCCACTAGTAAGTTTGAATGTTTTTCATTTCCCCCCTCTAGATCTTAAAAGCCCTGTATCTTTCGTTCTGTTAGGTTTTTGGGGATTTTGAACGATGTTCCCCCTGTTGAATTCGGATGTAACTTTTTTATTAGATGATTTTTCATATAAAAAACTTTTTAATCCGAGTTCGTATGCAGAAGTTATGCCCATTTTACTGAATTCCAGAGAGATTTTGCAAATAAAGTCGAAATTCATATTTGTATATTTTCCCAACAACTAGACCACATATCACATGAGAAACTTATTTTCTTTTATTTTTTTGACATTTCCATCATTTTCTTTTATTTTTTTAAAACTGAAAAGGCGGTCCACAAGGGGGGTGGGCGTGCATTTATCACCAGGGTTACTAATGGCGCACCTGGTGTGTGGTGTGCCATTAGTAGTTTTGAAAAAAAATAAAAAAATTGTTAGTAGTGGCGCACCAGTGGACAATGCGCCATTACTTGTTTTAACTAGTAATGGCGCACTATCCCATGGTGCGCCACTACTAACAACTTTATTATTATTATTTTTGAACTACTAATGGCCCACGGTGGGTGTGGTGCGCCATTACTATGTCAACTAGTAATGGCGCATTATCCCATGGTGCGCCAGTGCTAACAATTTTTTTTCAAAACTACTAATGGCGCACCACACACCAGGTGCGCCATTAGTAATATAAATAATGGCAAGATCAGATCAGTGCGCCACTGCTATGGCGCACCACATACATGGTGCGCCATTAATGTCCATATCAGCTATAGCCCTTTTCCTAGTAGTGCATGTGAGGAAAGGATGATGGAGACTATGAGTCCCTCACAAGTTGGGATGAGAATCCGGACGAAATAAAAGAAAGAGGCCAAAGTGCCCAAGACAAAAATAAATAAAAAAAGAGGCCAAAGAGCCAAAAAATGAAAAAATAAAAAGAAAAAAAAGAGATAAAAAGAGAGAAGGGACAATGGTACTACCCTTTCCACACTTGTGCTTCAAAGTAGCACCATGTTCTTCATGATAGAGAGTCTCCTATTTGGTCGCTTTCATATATTACTAGTGGGAATTTTTCATTATAGAACTTGGCTTGTATATTCCAATGATGGGCTTCCTCAAATTTCCCTAGGTCTTCATGAGCAAGCAAGTTGGATGCACACCCACTTAGTTTTATTTTGAGCTTTCATACACTTTATAGCTCTAGTGCATCCGTTGTAGGGCAATCCCTACTCCTTGCATTGACATCAATTGATGGGTGTCGGTGTCAAAACAGGCGGATCTCGGGTAGGGGGTCCCGAGCTGTGCGTCTAGGGTCGATGGTAACAGGAGGCGGGGGACACGATGTTTACCCAGGTTTGGGCCCTCTTGATGGAGGTAATACCCTACTTCCTGCTTGATTGATCTTGATGAATATGAGGATTACAAGAGTTGATCTACCACGATATCGTAATGGCTAAACCCTAGATGTCTAACATGTATGATTGTGATCACCTCTACGGACTAAACCCTCCAGTTTATATAGACACCGGAGGGGCCTAGGGTTGTACAGAGTCGGTTTACAAAGGAAGGAATCTACATATCCGAACGCCAAGCTTGCCATCCACGCAAAGGAGAGTCCCATCTGGACACGAGAAGAAGTCTTCTGTCTTGTATCTTCATAGCCCATTAGTCCGGCCCATGTTACATGGTCCAGACGCCCGAGGACCCATTAATCCAGGACTCCCTCAGTAGGCCCTGAACCAGGCTTCAATGATGATGTGTCCAGCGCGCAGATTGTCTTCGGCATTGCAAGGCGGGTTCCTCCGCCGAATACTCCAAAAAAGCCTTCGAACACAGAAAATGTGTCTGGCTCTTCAAAACAAGTACCACACACACACATACACGCAGAGAGTATAATATTTCACGAGTCCAATCTACTGACAACTTTTGTAGTGTGACATCACATCGCTGCCCGGTCTTCATTTTGAACTGTTTTTAGCCTCCCGCTCCATGTTTCAAGATGTGGTTTTATTGGCACGTCTTGTCGAAGCAGAGATCGTGTCCCCTTATTGCGGGATTCTCATGAATACGGGCGTGGGTAATCCAACCGCGCTGTCTGCACGACCCTTGGGGAATAGGCGAGTTTTAAGGCGAGTGGGGAGGCGCTTGATATTCGCTGCCTTTATAAGGAGATAAGGATTTACCCTTTCACCCACGCCTTCTTTCTCTCCACCTACCCATTCTCGAGCTCCAGCGCCCAAGCTCTCATCCTCTCCGCCTCAGAAAAGCACTCCGACCATGTCCAGATCTGGAGCGCAGGGCAAGTGGATGGTTTCCTTCGTCAAGGAGAAGGACATCACCAAGCTCCGAGAGGCTTGGTACTCAGCCTAGGAAATTGCCCACCGGCTTCTGGCAAAGGGGTAGATCATCCCCATGCGGAGCCCCATGAGAGGGTGGTATTCATCCCCCACTTCGTCCGCAGATTGGGATTCCCTCTCCACCCATTCGTCTGTGGACTCATGTTCTACTACGGGCTGGATTTCCACGATCTGGCCCCCAACTCCTTCCTAAACATCTCGACATTCATTGTCGTGTGCGAGGCCTTCCTCCACATCCCATCCCACTTCGGATTGTGGTTCAAGATCTTCAATGTGAAGCCGAAGGTGGTGGGTGGTTGAAAGCACAAGTGCTCCCTAGGTGGTTTTGGTAATACAACATATCTCTTGTTGGACTAACACTTTTAACTAGTATGTTTCAGATAAGTTCAAAAATGAGGTGGCATGGACTAGACGATGTGAAACCCCTTCAAGATGCTAAGTACAAAGGATTGGCTCAAGCTCAAAGTTCAAGACTCTACATTTTCTATTTTAGTGATCCAAGATCACATTGAGTCTATAGGAAAAGCCAATACTATCAAGGAGGGATGAGGTGTTGTGTCACGCCCAATATGCGACCCTATCCAAAAGGAACTCGAAGGTCCCACCAAGGATAGAAGCGCATCTTGAAGACGCTTTTGCAAGGTGGATATCATTACATCAACATTACATAATAGATGGGGATACATACATAAGGCACAAATGCCACAAGAATACATCAACATCATATACAAGATCAACATCCGACTACGGGTGAAACATAAACAGAAACTCAAATGATATCCACCCTGCTAGCCCAGGCTGCCGACCTGGAACCTATCCCCTGATCGAAGAAGAGGCAGAAGAAGAACTCCAACACAAGCAAACATCGCTCTCACGTCATGATCATCGCGAAACCTGTACCTGCAACTGTTGGTGTAGTAATCTGTGAGCCACGAGGACTCAGCAATCCCATTACCATGGGTATCAAGACTAGCAAAGCTTAATGGGAAAGGAAGGGATAAAGTGGTGAGGTCGCAGCAGCGGCTAAGCATATATGGTGGCTAACCAACGCAAATGAGAGCGAGAAGAGAAACAAAGGAACGGTCGTCAACTAGTAATGATCAAGAAGTGATCCTGAACTCCTACTTACGTCAAACATAACCCGAAACCGTGTTCTCCTCTCGATCAACCCGAAAAGAGACACTCACGGTTACACACACGGTTGGTGTATTTTAGAAGAGTTTGCTTCAAGTTTACTACAACCGATATTAACAAATTCCCATCTGCCACATAACCGCTGCACGGCTCCGAAAGTTTAAACCCTGCAGGGTGTCCCAACAGCCCATGATAAGCTCTCGCGATCAACGAAGGATATTCCTTCTCCCGGAAGACCCGATCAGTCTCGGAATCCGGCTACAAGACATTTCGACAACAATAAAACAAGACCAGCAAAGCCGCCGATGTGCCGACAATCCCGATAGGAGCTGCACATATCTCGTTCTCGAGGCAACACGGATGAGTCTAGCTACGAGTAAAACCAATCCTCGGGTTGCCTCAAGGTGGCCCAGCAGTAGCTCGGTTCGAACCAGCACTTAGAGAAGCACCGGCCGGGGGCTAAATAAAGATGACCCTCGAGAGAGCGACTCCTAAGGGAAAAATAGGTGGTGGTGAGGCAAATGGCAAAACCAATGTTGGGCCTTGCTGGAAAAGTCTTATTCAAAGCGAACTGTCAAGGGGTCCCATAAATCACCCGACCGTTAGGGACGCAAAATCCGGGAACATAATACCGATATGACGGAAACTAGGGCGGCAAGAGTGGAACAAAACACCGGGCATAAGGCCGAGCCTTCCACCCTTCACCAAGTATATAGATGCATTAATAATATAAGATATATTGTGATATCCCAACAAGTACACATGTTCCAACAAGGAACAACATCTCCATGTTCAACAAGGAACAAACTTCATCTTCACCTACAACTAACAACGCTATAAGAGGGCTGAGCAAAGCGGTAACATAGCCAAACAACGGTTTGCTAGGAAGGGTGCAAAAGGTTAGAGGCTGACATGGCAATTTGGGATGGCTTGAGCAGCAAGTGATAGGTAGCGCAGCATAGCGAAAGAACGAAGCAACTAGCATCGAAATGATAGTAGTGAGATCCAGGATAGCGGTCATCTTGCCTGAAATCCCGCAAGGAAGAAGAACGAGTCCATGAAGAAGACGAACGGATGAAGCCGAACCAAGCGTAGATGAACGAATCCTCACGATCGCAACGAAACAGGAACTAACAAGAAGAAGCACACAACATGGTAAACACACCACACATAGACAAGACATGATGCACAACCAAGCATGATGCATGACAAAGCTACATAAAGCTACTCATGGCAAAATATGATGCGAACAAGAACAACACATCAAAGCAAGTTTCAATGAGGCTGGAAACAACATATAACAATTCCGGTAAGTCCTCATATGCAAATTTCGAAATTGGTCCAGATCTGAATAAACCTTATGTTCAAGTTGTTAAACAGCAAGTTAAGATGCACCAAGATGATCTACACAAAATTCTAGTCAAGTTACATATAAAGTTCATTTAGTTCGGAGCTACGGCCTAGAAGATATGAGCAAAGCAAGTTAAACATGGCATTGATGCAAAATGCATACAAACATCAAGCAAACACCTCAAAACAAGGATGCAACATGATAATATTAAACTACATGCAAAATCAAGCAAGTTTCATATAGAGCACACTCAAAACGGAGCAACGGTTCAACACATACACTCTATACAAGTCATAGCAACAATCTGTCCAAAACAGCAACTAGGCATATTGCAAGCATCAAAACAATATGCTAGAGGACCTCAATATGAAAAAAAAAGGCATGGACTTCATGTACAGGTAAAACATTACAAAATATGAACACTGAGCTATCTCCAGAAATCACTAGAACATGCTCAAAATGACATGTCAAGATTACAAATAATAACAGTTTCAGACTTATCAGGAAATAACATCAGGTTGCAATGTTTATAGCTATCAAACAACATGCTACAGGACCTTATCATGGCAAACAAAGGCATGGCATGAATCTACTAGTTTCATAGAACAAAAGTCCCTTACTAACCATGAGCCAAAAGGGATCATAAAATATGATGGCACCCATGTAAACATGGCAAGTTATATTACACATTCATACATGGCAGGAACAACAATAAGTAGTCATGTTGGTGAGCTTGAACCACTCATCACAGAGCAATACATGGCATGGCGAGTCAAGAAACAGTATGAAGGCATGTTTATGAAGCTAAGAATGGCAAGATCAAGATCATAGAATACACAGATCAACTACAACAACCTTGGCAAAATTGAATAACATGTAAACAACCTGCCAGGAAACATTTTATAGCAAAAGTAGAGCTCGATTGACTCAAGCTATGGCACTCCATAATTGCAAACAAGGGCATGGATGGATAGAGCATAACCATATGTTCAAAACATCCTTACTGAAGTATCTCAAAATAAGCATGGATCTCACGGTAGCATCAAGTTAACATGGCATAAAAATATCAGCAAAACAGAGCTGAAATCAGCAACATCATGAAGCCTAGTTTGCATGCTTGTGCTAGTCACCACAGAGATCACAAAAATACATGGCATATACCCCTGGAAAGATGGCATGGCATAGTACAAAACACATGTAGGACTCAAGATCATAGGATGCACACATCAATCATGGCAAAATGACAAAGTGCATGTTACGATAAGAATCGAAACTAACATCACATAGCACTCTTCCAACAGCATTTCGGGCATCAAGATGAGCTCAAATGAAAATGATGAAATGAGATGAAATGATCTACTCGTCGAGACGAACAATTTGACATATTACACGCGCAAAACGGAGCAACGATGACAGAGTTATGATGCGATGAAAATGTTAGCGAATCGGGACTTGGTGGATTTCGAGGGGGGGAAAGTCAACCGCGGGCACGGGCGACGAGGACGGCCGGGATCTCGCCGGAGACGATGGGGACGGCGGCCGGAGTGAGGAGGAGGGGCCGGGAGGAGCTCGGGCGGAGCGGGGCCGGCCGGATCCGGTCCGGCCCGACCGGATCTGGCCGCTGGCGGGCGCAGGGCGGCCGCGGCCAGCGCGCGGGGCGGCGGCGGCGCGCCTTGCGCGGGCGGCGGGCCCCGCTCCGCCTGAAGCTCCTCCGCCCCTCCTCCTCCTCCGCCGCCGTCCCCATCGTCTCCGGCGAGATCCCGGCCGTCGGCAGCAGGGTCTCGGCGGCGGGCGGCGCCACGAGGGCGCGGGTAGCGCGCGCCGGATGGAGCGGGGAGGGGCGGGTTCGGGGCGGGCCTCGGCGGCGGCGCGGGCGGAGCCGCCACGTGGCACGCTCCGATTGGGCGCGGCGGCGGCGCTGGACGTGTCCGGCCGTGGGCGGACATGTCCGGCGGCGCGGAGGGAGGTTTTTAGGGTTAGGGGGGGATTTGGACCGCGAATTTCGGAGGGGGAGGTGTTTATATAGGCATAGGGAGCTAGGAGAGTCCAAATGAGGTGCGGTTTTCGGCCACGCGATCGTGATCGAACGACCGAGAGCATGGAGGGGGGTTTGCTGGGTTTTGGGCCACTTTGGAAGGGGTTTTGAGCTGCAAACAAAAGAGGGCTCTGCGGTTACCCGGTTAACCGTTGGAGTATCAAACGACCTCCAAATGACCCGAAACTTGACAGGCGGTCTACCGGTGCTATACCAAGGCCGCTTGGCAAACCTCGGTCCATTCCGAGACCGTTAAAAACCCGCACACGAAAATAGGTAAAAGGGGGCACCGGGAGACATAGGAGTGCCGGATTGCCAAACGGACAACGGGGAAAATGCTCGGATGCATGAGACGAACACGTATGCAAATGCGATGCACATGATGACATGATAAAAATGTAGATGATGACATGGCAAAGTGCAACACGCAAGCACATGACATGGCAACGACGGCGAATAACTGAAGACACCTGGCGCATCGAATCCGGGGCGTTACAACACTCCTCCACTAACAAGAGATCTCGTCCCGAGATCTTAGGTCCGAGACGGAAGGGAAAAGGGAAGAGGTGAAGCATGAACTCAAGAGAAGAAGCAAAGAATCGAGAGCACTCGAGAAGAAGAGAGGAACAATGAGAATGACGAGAATTTTAAGCTCATGGAATCAGATAGACTATGAAACAACTCGTTCTAACCGGAGTGGTTAGAATGAGAAAAGAAACGAATAAGACTGAAAGGATTTAGGTAGCACTCCGGCTAAAACATGGAAGGAATAGAATACGAGCTTAAGAAGATGGAATGAAACTTGATGAAGACATGACACAAAAACCTCCGGAAAGAATTGGAAGAATTGAAAAGAACTTAGAAGGAAGGATTGAATGGAGTTGTTGGAAATTCAACAACAAAAAGAAATAGCTTGTTGTGGTCTTATAGGTAACATCTCAAGATCATAAGGTGATAACCGGCCACAAACGAAAATGATTGGATAGCTGAGAAGAACGAATAAATGCAAAACTCCACTTCAAAAGAATATGGAGAATTAATTACACTTCAAGATGCGAGAAGAAAAGATACTTGAACTCCGCCAACAAGAATCTTGATGAACTCTTGAGAGAATGAATGAAATCATGAAGAACCACCATGAAGAACTCCGGTAACAAAAGGATGGTGAGATAGAATGAAAGGATGAAAGAATAAGATGAGCCTTGCGTTGATTTAGACAGAGGTTCCGATGAAAAGCCGAGGAAATTGAACTCCGGAAAAGAAAAGACGAATGACTTAGATCCGAGAAAAACACTCATCACGAACAATCTCCAAAGAAAGAATTAATCAACTTGACCACGATGTAATGAGAATAAGAATTATGTCATGCTTATCCTTCATCAAATTAAATTGATGACGAGCAATGGATTTTGCATATTACTTATTATTATGAAAAGGATTGAGAAGTGACATGACGCAAACTTGAGAAAGTCTTCATGAACCACTGGTAGGGTTGAAAAGAACGAATGGATAAATATGATAAACAATGAAAAAGAATCTTGAACGAACCACCGTAAGAATTCGGAAATGACTGATGGAAGAATCGCCGGGAAAAATTAGAAGAACAAATAAACTAGAGGGGATTTAGATGCAAAAGAACAAAGAGATCATGAGATGATTAAGGAACACTTGAACGAAGCACCGGAAGAATATTGAGACGAACGAAGGGGCACGGATATAGAATAATTGGGGAATGAATCTGAAAACTTAGAATGAAGAAATCTTCCGAAAAGATGACCTCCGGATGATCGAGAGGGAAAGCAACACCTGAAATACTCCGCATGGGTAAGAAAGAATATCTGACAAACGGAATAATTCGAGAGGATAGCATGAAGCTAGAACCACGAATCTTCGGGAGAACGGACAAGATTTAGAAGGAACTCTTCTTCGGTCTTCAAAGGACGACGATAAACACCAGCAAAATCGTTGAGATACTCCGGTAGAAAGAAAAACAGAGAGGTTGAGCCAACAATGAAATGATTCGAAATCGATCTTGGCAAAGGCAAGTGACTGATGGTATTCATTCTTACGTCACACTTGAAAAGAACTGGGAATAACTCCGGGAAAATCAGAAGAGTCAGGTAAGATCCTGGGAAAAGACCTGTGGGTTAGGGCCCACTAAAGAGATAACACCGTTGAAAAGGGATGTTGAACAGATAGATGATGCACTCGAAGAACTGAAATATTTAAATGAGGTGATAACCTCGAATTAATTAGAACACAGACGAATCTCCTGATAGGTCTTCCGAACTCCGGAATGATAAACTGGCGAGAGGCAAACGAGCAAAGAGAACACTTGAGCCGAGGAAAAGAATATGATCAACACCGAAAAACTTGAATTGAGTGCACCGGAAAAGAAAGGGATGAAGAATGACGAACGAGACGAGAATTCACCGGTTGAAATGATTGATAGAAGACTGAAGAGGCTCCATACGAATGAAATAGATGTTCGAAAGAGACTCAAACTCCAGGAAGAAGAGGGTGGGAGGGTGGGAAAACAAGGTAACTTGGAAGGGGAAATCGACGAATATCTTGAAGAGAAAACACCGGTTGAAATCACTGAGGAAAGAAAGCAAAGACTTCGCACGAGTATGAAGGATACTCGATTACGGACTCCGGTATTGAGAAGAAAAGAGGAGGGCGGGTGGGAAAAGAAAACAACTGAGGATTGAATTTGCAAAGATGAAAATGGCTCGAGTCAACTTGACGAGAAAAGCACCGGACAAAAGAGGAAGGGCAACGAACGAAAACTAACCGCGTGATCCTAAAGAAAAAACTTGAATGGGAAGAGGAGTAGTTCAAAACACCTACGTCAAGATTCCTCACCGGAGCGACGAAGGGACTGAGGAGTAAAAAGAATTCCTACTCTCCATTATAACTAGACTCCGAAAAACATTTTTCTTCTAGACTCAACAACGGCCAAACTACACGATCAATCAAGGGGGATCCTAGGGTCGGTCGAGGCTCTGATACCAACTTGTCACGCCCAATATGCGACCCTATCCAAAAGGAACTCGAAGGTCCCACCAAAGATAGAAGCGCATCTTGAAGACGCTTTTGCAAGGTGGATATCATTACTTCAACATTACATAATAGATGAGGATACATACATAAGGCACAAATGCCACAAGAATACATCAACATCATATACAAGATCAACATCCGACTACGGATGAAACATAAACAGAAACTCAAACGACATCCACCCTACTAGCCCAGGCTGCCGACCTGGAACCTATCCCCTGATCGAAGAAGAGGCAGAAGAAGAACTCCAACACAAGCAAACATCGCTCTCACGTCATGATCATCGCGAAACCTGTACCTGCAACTGTTGGTGTAGTAATCTGTGAGCCACGAGGACTCAGCAATCCCATTACCATGGGTATCAAGACTAGCAAAGCTTAATGGGAAAGGAAGGGATAAAGTGGTGAGGTTGCAGCAGAGGCTAAGCATATATGGTGGCTAACCAACGCAAATGAGAGCGAGAAGAGAAACAAAGGAACGGTCGTCAACTAGTAATGATCAAGAAGTGATCCTGAACTCCTACTTACGTCAAACATAACCTAGAAACCGTGTTCTCCTCTCGATCAACCCCGCAAAGAGACACTCACGGTTACACACACGGTTGGTGTATTTTAGAAGAGTTTGCTTCAAGTTTACTACAACCGGATATTAACAAATTCCCATCTGCCACATAACCGCGGGCACGGCTCTCGAAAGTTTAAACCCTGCAGGGGTGTCCCAACTTAGCCCATGATAAGCTCTCGCGATCAACGAAGGATATTCCTTCTCCCCGGGAAGACCCGATCAGTCTCGGAATCCCGGCTACAAGACATTTCGACAGCAATAAAACAAGACCAGCAAAGCCGCCCGATCGCCGACAATCCCGATAGGAGCTGCACATATCTCGTTCTCGAGGCAACACCGGATGAGTCTAGCTACGAGTAAAACCAATCCTCGGGTTGCCTCAAGGTGGCCCCATGAGTAGCTCGGTTCGAACCAGCACTTAGAGAAGCACCGGCCGGGGGGTAAATAAAGATGACCCTCGAGAGAGCGACTCCCAAGGGAAAAATAGGTGGTGGTGAGGCAAATGGTAAAACCAATGTTGGGCCTTCTTTGGAAAAGTCTTATTCAAAGCGAACTGTCAAGGGGGTCCCATAAATCACCCGACCGCGTTAGGGACGCAAAATCCTGGAACATAATACCGATATGACGGAAACTAGGGCGGCAAGAGTGGAACAAAACACCAGGCATAAGGCCGAGCCTTCCACCCTTCACCAAGTATATAGATGCATTAATAATATAAGATATACTGTGATATCCCAACAAGTACACATGTTCCAACAAGGAACAACATCTCCATGTTCCAACAAGGAACAAACTTCATCTTCACCTGCAACTAACAACGCTATAAGAGGGGCTGAGCAAAGCGGTAACATAGCCAAACAACGGTTTGCTAGGAAGGGTGCAAAAGGTTAGAGGCTGACATGGCAATTTGGGATGGCTTGAGCAGCAAGTGATAGGTAGCGCAGCATAGCGAAAGAACGAAGCAACTAGCATAGCAATGATAGTAGTGAGATCCAGGATAGCGGTCATCTTGCCTGAAATCCCGCAAGGAAGAAGAACGAGTCCATGAAGAAGACGAACGGATGAAGCCGAACCAAGCGTAGACGAACGAATCCTCACGATCGCAACGAAACAGGAACTAACAAGAAGAAGCACACAACATGGTGAACACACCACACATAGACAAGACATGATGCACAACCAAGCATGATGCATGACAAAGCTACATGAAGCTACTCATGGCAAAATATGATGCGAACAAGAACAACACATCAAAGCAAGTTTAAATGAGGCCGGAAACAACATATAGCAATTCTGGTAAGTCCTCATATGCAAATTTCGAAATTGGTCCAGATCTGAATAAACCTTATGTTAAAGTTGTTAAACAGCAAGTTAAGATGCACCAAGATGATCTACACGAAATTCTAGTCAAGTTACATATAAAGTTCATTTAATTCGGAGCTACGGCCTAGAAGATATGAGCAAAGCAAGTTAAACATGGCATTGATGCAAAATGCATACAAACATCAAGCAAACACCTCAAAACAAGGATGCAACATGATAATATTAAACTACATGCAAAATCAAGCAAGTTTCATATAGAGCACACTCAAAACGGAGCAACAGTTCAACACATACACTCTATACAAGTCATAGCAACAATCTGTCCAAAACAGCAACTAGGCATATTGCAAGCATCAAAACAATATGCTACAGGACCTCAATATGAAAACAAAAGGCATGGACATGATGTACAGGTAAAGCATAACAAAATATGAACACTGAGCTATCTCCATAAATCATTAGAACATGCTCAAAATGACATGGCAAGATGGCAAATAATAACAGTTTCAGACTTATCAGGAAATTACATCAGGTTGCAATGTTTAGAGCTATCAAACAACATGCTACTGGACCTTATCATGGCAAACAAAGGTATGGAATGAATCTACTAATTGCATAGAACAAAAGTCCCTTACTGACCATGAGCCAAAAAGGATCAGAAAATATGATGGCACCCATGTAAACATGGCAAGTTATATTACAGATTCATACATGGCAGGAACAACAATAAGTAGTCATGTTGGTGAGCTTGAACCACTCACCATAGAGCAATACATGGCATGGCGAGGAAACAAACAGTAAGAAGGCATGTTTATGAAGCTAAGAATGGCAAGATCAAGATCATAGAATACACAGATCAACTACAACAACCTTGGCAAAATTGAATAACATGTAAACAACCTGCCAGGAAACATTTTATAGCAAAAGTAGAGCTCGATTGACTCAAGCTATGGCACTCCATAATTGAAAACAAGGGCATGGGTGGATAGAGCATAACCATATGTTCAAAACATCCTTACTGAAGTATCTCAAAATAAGCATGGATCTCTCGGTAGCATCAAGTTAACATGGCATAAAAATATCAGCAAAACAGAGCTGAAATCAGCAACATCATGAAGCCTAGTTTGCATGCTTGTGCTAGTCACCACAGAGATCACAAAAATACATGGCATATACCACTGTAAAGACGGCATGGCATAGTACAAAACACATGTAGGACTCAAGGTCATAGGATGCACACATCAATCATGGCAAAAATGACAAAAGTGCATGTTTTGATAAGAATCAGAAACTAACATCACATAGCACTCTTCCAACAGAATTTCGGGCATCAAGATGAGCTCAAATGAAAATGATGCAATGAGATAAAATGATCTACTCGTCGAGACGAACAATTTGACATATTACACGCGCAAAACGGAGCAACGATGACAGAGTTATGATGCGATGAAAATGTTAGCAGATACGGGACTTGGTGGATTTCAGAGAGGGGGGGAAAGTCAACCGCGGGCACGGGCGACGAGGACGGCCGGGATCTCGCCGGAGACGATGGGGACGGCGGCCGGAGTGAGGAGGAGGGGCCGGGAGGAGCTCGGGCGGAGCGGGGCCGGCCGGATCCGTCCGCCCGACCGGATCTGGCCAGGCGGGTGCAGGCGACTTCAGCGGCCGGCGGCGGCGCAAGCGCGGGCGGGCGCCGCGGCGGCGGCGATCGATTAAAGCAGCGGCGGGCGGGCGGCGCGCCGAGGGCGCTGGCGCGGGCGCGACCCGGATGGAGCGGGGGGGGCGGCCGACCGGAGGGCCTCGGCGCGCCGGCGGGCGGGAGCCGCCATGTGGCGCGCTCCGATTGGGCGCAGGCGGCGGCGCTGGACGTGTCCGGCCGTGGGCGGACATGTCCGGCGGCGCGGAGGGAGGTTTTTAGGGTTAGGGGGGATTTGGACCGCGAATTTCGGAGGGGGAGGTGTTTATATAGGCATAGGGAGCTAGGAGACTCCAAATGAGGTGCGGTTTTCGGCCACACGATCGTGATCGAACGAACGAGAGCATGGAGGGGAGTTTGCTGGGTTTTCGGCCACTTTGGAAGGGGTGTTGGGCTGCAAACAAAAGAGGGCTCTACGGTTACCCGGTTAATCGTTGGAGTATCAAACGACCTCCAAATGACCCGAAACTTGACAGGCGGTCTACGGTGCTATACCAAGGCAGCAGCAAACCTCGTCCATTCCGAGACCGTTAAACACCCGCACGAAAAAAGAGGTAAAAGGGGCGCCGGAGACATAGGAGTGCCGGATTGCAAAACGGACAACGGGGAAAATGCTCGGATGCATGAGACGAACACGTATGCCAATGCGATGCACATGATGACATGATAAAAATGCAGATGGTGACATGGCAAAGTGTAACACGCAAGCACATGACATGGCAACGACAGCGAATAACTGGCAGACACCTGGCGCATCGAATCTGGGGCGTTACATGTTGCTTAATGAGGCTCTTTCTCAAGTGCTTAGTGATATGCTCCAAAGTCCTCAACTACTTTCTCACATCCACATTTGACCTAAACCAAAAGTCAAACTCGGCCCCACCGATTCTTTCCATCCGGCGCCACTGAGTTCAGATGTCATAGCCACTGCCACAAACCCTAGGCAAATCGGTCTCACCGATAGGGATCTCGGTCTCACCGAGATGGGATTGCGAACTCTCTGTTGCCTATTGCAATAATTTTGGTCTCACTGAAACTTGCAATCGGTAGCACCGAGATTGCAATGCAAACTCTCTGTCGCCCCTTCGTAACATTTCGGTCTCACCGAAATGAGCGAATCGGTCCCACCGAGTTTGCCTGACCAACTCTCTGGTTAGCTTATTACCAAAATCGGTCTCACCGAGTTTGCGTGATCGGTCTCACCGAGATTACGTTATGCCCTAACCCTAACCATATCGGTCCTACCGAGTTGCATGTCGGTCCCACCGAAAATCCTAAAGGTCACTAGATTTCCTGAATCGGTCCGACCGATTTCACCAATTCGGTCCCACTGAGTTTGGCAAGTTGTGTGTAACGGTTAGATTTTGTGTGGAGGCTATAAATACCCCTCCACCTTCTCTTCATTCGTGGAGAGAGCCATCAGAACGAACCTACACTTCCAACCTACATTTTCTGGGAGAGAACCACCTACACTTGTGTTGAGACCAAGATATTCCATTCCTATCATATGAATCTTGATCTCTAGACTTACCAAGTTGCTTTCCACTGAAATCTTCTTTCCATCAAATCCAAATCCTGTGAGAGAGAGTTGAGTGTTGGGGAGACTATCATTTGAAGCACAAGAGCAAGGAGTTCATCATCAACACACCATTTGTTACTTCTTGGAGAGTGGTGTCTCCTAGATTGGCTAGGTGTCACTCGGGAGCCTCCGACAAGATTGTGGAGTTGAACCAAGGAGTTTGTAAGGGCAAGGATATCGCCTACTTCATGAAGATCTACCGCTAGTGAGGCAAGTCCTTCGTGGACGACGGCCATGGTGGGATAGACAAGGTTGCTTCTTCATGGAACCTTCATGGGTGGAGCCCTCCGTGGACTCGCGCAGCCGTTACCCTTCGTGGGTTGAAGTCTCCATCAACGTGGATGTACGATAGCACCACCTATCGGAACCACGACAAAAACATCCGTGTCTCCAATTGCGTTTGAATCTTCCAAACCCTTCCCTTTACATTCTTGCAAGTTGCATGCTTTACTTTCTGCTGCTCATATACTTGTTGCATGCTTGCTTGATATGTATTGTGTTTGTTAAACGTGTGCCAAAACTCCACTTCAACTTAAAGAATTTAAAAACTGCAATTTTTGGTACTTAGTGTCTAATCACCTCCCCCCCTCTTGACACCTCTTCTCGATCCTTTCAGTGGTCAACAGGGGGAGTGCGGAGGCGCTACGGTGAGCAAGATGCCCAACGTCTCATGGTTCAAAGATACCTTTGTGGAGACCGTCAAAGGTGGCAACAATAGTGGTTCTACGTCACAGAGCCTCGCCACGCCACCTGGGCCGCGGCTCCCGAATTCCAGTCCGGAGCCCCGATGTGGCTCACCTCCTGGCTAGAGAAGGGCCTGGACTGGTCTTCGTCGGACGAGCTGACAGCGCTTCAGACGCGCATCAAGAGCATGGTAGACAAGAACATCAAGCTTGTCAATGTGATCCAGGTGATGCTTTTTCGCCGGATCCTTCCGTGCCAAAGCCAGATTTACCGTTTGTGGGAGTTTGATCCGGCCGAGCACCAGACCTTGTAACAGTTCTTCGGCACTACACACGAAGACATCTGGAAGGTGCTTTTCAAGGCCAGTGAGACTTGGACGAAGACGACCGAGGATCGAGGGTACAACCTGACCCATCCTACCAGTCCGGTAAGTTTTTCGCATTCCAAAGTATATCCTTCACTTGTACATTCAAGGAGGGTGTCTAAGCTTGCCTTATCTGTCTTTTCAGGGCTGGACAAAGAGGGCGGAGCAGATTCAGTGTCCCGCTCTGCTGCCCGAAAACCCAGCAATCCCACTTCTGACTAAGATGCTGGTTCCGGAACCCTACCAAGCGACGGAGAAGAAGGCCAAGGAGATCAGAAGCAGCCTCCGCCGTAAGGGCACTTCGGACGTTACGTCCGAAGACGCCGAGGCCCACTCCTCCCCCACCGAGGACGACGAGTAGGAGTGTCGGATTTTGGGTTCCAGCAAAACCCTTGAGGTTCGAACACTGGGGTGCGCAGGAAGATCTCCCCCTACCTAATCACGCCCTCAGCCTCACCGCGATCTCAAGGCCTAGCTCAACGAACCCGCAACACAAGAGACACGAGATTTATACTGGTTTGAGCCACCGTGGTTGTGTAATACCCTACTCCAGTGTGGTGTGGTGGATTGCCTCTTGGGGTGACGATGAAGAGTACAAGGGGAAGAACAGCCTCTTGAGGAGAGGTGTTCTTGTGCTTGGTGAACTTGTGTGGGTGAGGATGATCTGAATCAGTTTGTCCGAGTTGGCTCCTACTGTGGTGGCTAGTCCTATTTATAGAGGCCCTGGTCCTCTCCACAAATATTGAGCGGGAAGGGAGCCAACAACAACCAAATTTGAAGGGAGACAACTAGTACAAATTATCTTGACTAAAGGTGGTCTTTGTGTGCCAAAGGCTCTAGTGGTGACGCCGTCTTGGGCTCCACGGCGACCTCCATCCTGCCGTCCTGCTAGTCTTGGTCTCGTTGCACCGATATGGAAACCTTTGCCTGATTCCTCAGGACTCCTCGTATGTGCTTGCCCCTTTAGCACCAAAGAGGAAACGAGGACACTGCGCGCGCTGGCGCCCGCCTGGCTCCAGTTGTCATGGCTTGCGTCACAGGAACCTCGCGAGGTGTCCCTTGCCTTTATCTCTTCGCCCTTCGTGAGCTAGCCTGGTGAAGCCGCTCCCGAGGAGGTCTTGTGTCGTCCGCCTCGCGAGGCTTGGCCCCTCGCGAGGGTCTTGAGTATTTGCTGGTGGAGATGGGCCGTACAGGGCTGCTGGTGGAGCCACACCATGGGCCGCAGGCAGGCATGTCTGGGGACCCCCGTTCCCAGGACACCGAAAGTAGCCCCTGGGCCCTAGGTGCGCTCGGACTTGGCTTCGAGGCGAAGTCAAAGGGCAAGTGTGGAGCGCTGCAGGCCCCAACAGCCTGCGGCCTTGGTCGACGCGTGGTGATTGATTGGACGTGGGAATCTCCACTTCCCCACGCTGCCTCGGCAACTGCCCGACTGACAAAAGGCCGGTGCAGGCTACGCTTGCCTTCATTGCTTTCCTTCGCCTTGCTCTAGATCCCCTTTCTCGCTCCTTGCTTCCGAAATCTCTAGATTTGCTTCAATCCCCTTCCGAGCTTCCAACCAATGGCGCCCCGAAAGGCCAAGGTTGCTGCGCCGCCTGCTTGGTACGAGCCGGCTCTAGACACGCCCAACGTCTCGGAGAAGAACCTCGCCTGCTGACGGCGGGGGAGAGAAACGAGAGGGGGAAGACCGAGCTTCGGGCTAGCTCCGCCGAGCCGGAGGCTTCGAATAGCACCTTCTACCCCTTCTTTATGGGCAGCATCGTCGTGGCCCTGGTTCCCTCTTTCTCCGACTTCTTCTACGCCATCCCCCCCCCCCATTACGGGTTACAGGCCCTTCACCTCCATCCCAACTCCATCCTTCTCTTGTCGATCTTCGCTTTCTACTGTGAGGCGTATGTCGGCGTGATGCCGTCCGTGGCTCTGCTGTGCCATTTCTTCTTCCTCCACATCAACAATGGTTGTACCTCCGGGTGCTCCAACTTCATCGCGGTCGGCAAGGCCAACGCGATCTCGAAGGCTGGGAAGAAGGCCGACGGCTTCAGGAGCAAGTGAGTCATGATGGACGCCAAGTGCGTCCACCCACGCTTGAGGCTGCCGACGGAGATGCCCCAATCTGACGAGGGGTGGTATCGCGTGAAGCTTACTAATGACCGGGCGACGTCAATGCTGGAGAAGATGAACGCCGACCTGAAGCCAGGCAACGCGAAGGCGGCGAAGCTGACGGGGGCTATGCTCCTGAGGGATTTCCTGATGCTCCGGGTGGCTCCGCTCTAGGCGCGCTCGTGCCCCTTGTGGACGCTTGGGGGCGAAAGAAGACAAGCTTCACTTGAGTCCGGGAGCCTTGTCTGACGAGGAGCTGGATGTAGCTCTCCGCCTCTTGGTCGGGGACGACCAAGAGTATCCGCGGAACGCCATCGTTCCCTTGTTCCGTCGCAAGGAAGGGGCGCAGGTTGCAGCCTCCATGCCCTCCTGGTGCCGCCGGCGCCCCTTATGGTCCCGTAGGCGACGGCGTCGGTGGACGTGTCTTCTGGTGACTCCCGCAAGGACGAGGAAGACAAGGAGCGCGACTCGGAGGCGACTCCCGAGGGGATGGGGGAGACCTCCCCCTTGCGCAAGGCCAACATCCTCCGCACCCTGCCTGCCTGACGACGAGGAAGCTGATGCCCTCCAGAGGGGGGAGCCGCCCGTGATCCCGACAAGGGGCAGATCGGCTCTGATCTCCCGAGATGCTGCTCCTGCTCTGACGCCGCCTGGGGCTTCTTCTGGTCCATCTGCTGCCCCTCCTTCTGCTCCTGGAGCCCGCCTGGGGCTGACGAAACGGAGGGACTACGCCGCGGTAGACCAGTGAGTCCTCTTTCCCCGCCTTATTCTTGCTTATGTTGCTGATCCTTGATGCCGCTCTGTTGTGCAATTAGGCCGATTCCCATGGCGAAGAAGAGGAGGGAGGAAGCGGTGGTGCTACCCAGGACCAATTTGCCTGCTGCGGCTACGTCTCCCTCCGTGGAGAAGGGCAGTGTCGGCGCTCACACCTCTCCGGCTCGATCATCCTCGCGAGGCCCGGGGGAGCATCCTCGGGAGGAGTCAGCCCCCATGGCCCCGTTGGCTCCGGAGGCACCGGTGTCCGGCTCGGCTGTCGGCGTTCTGGGAACGGGGGTCCCTAGACTTGCCTGCCTGCGGCCTGCGGCGTGGCTCAAAGGAGGCCCAGGACGGCCCATCTTCATCAACACAAGCTCAAGACACTCGCGAGGGGCCAAGCCTCATGGGCGGATGACCAAGAGCTTCCTCGGTAGCGCCTCGTCGGGCTGGCTCATGAGGCGGCGGAGAACTCAAGGCAGGGTACCTCGCGAGGTGCCCGTGACGTAAGCCGTGACGACCAAGGGCGCCAGTCGGGCGCCAACCCACGCAGCGTCCTCCTTTCCACTTTGGTGCAAAGGGGCAAGCGCAGGCAAGGGCATCAAGCAAAGGCATCCGTTTCGGTGCAACAAGACCAAGACCAGCCCCAACGGCAGGAATGCAGTCATCGTGGAGCCCAAGCAGGCGTCATCACCAGAGCCTTTGGCAGGCGAGGACCAACTTTAGTCAGGATAAGTATACCCGCTGTTCCCCTTCAAAATGGCCAATTGTTGGCGCCCTTCCCGCTCAATATTTGGGAAGAGGCCCAGTGCCTTCGCCTATAAATAGGGGTAGCCACACTCAGAGAGGGGGGGGGGGATCGAGCATTCGGAATCCAGAGAGAGAGAAACCCGCTCCTCAAGCTAGAGCGACGGGACACCACTAGCAGTTCATCACACCCACCAAGAACAGACCCTCGCGAGGCTGTTCTTCCCTGTACTGTTCTTCGTCAGCCCCATTGGCAATCCACACACCACAAACTAGAGTAGGGTATTACACCACAACGGTGGACTAGTATAAATCTTGCGTCTCTTGTGTTGTTCTTGTTAGTAGTTTAGGTCCCTGCGATTCGGCGAGGAACGAGACGGTGGAGGGTTGGATCTTTGCGCGCACCCCAGAGTTCGAACCTTAAGGGTCTGCCGGAACCCGTGATCCGACATCGGCTGCTGAGTTCCCCAAAACTCAGGAGCCCCCAGCCTCCCAGGCTATGGTAACAATGCGCCTCCTCCTCCTCCTGCTGCACCGCTAGCTCCAGGTCCTTCCACCTCGCCTGACGTCTTGGAGCGCGCTCTTTCTGAGATGACCCGGCCGCGGGAAGATCTTCAGGGCGCCGACCCCCACCTGGTAGCTGGGCGCCTGGAGCTGGTCTCTGGCTGGCTTCATTCTGACGTGTCCGTGCCAGGCCGCGGTGACCTCCGAGAAGGAGAAGCAGGCCGCCGCCCAAGCAGCGGCCACTCGTGAGGCAGCGCTGAAGGATGTCGAGGCCGCCCAGGATCCCTGCCGGGTGCTGGAGTTCGAGCTGAAGACCCTGCGCAATGAGCGTGCGGAAGAATCCCGCAGCCGCAAGGCAGAGGAGGAGAAGATGAAGGCCCAGGAGGACGCCATCAAGGGTCGTGACGTCGAGCTGGAGGAGTTGGCGAAAGCGGAGGCCGCGGAACGCAGCCGGCTGAAGAAGCTGGAGCAGAAGGTGGAGGCGGAGAAGGCTGATCTTGACGCCCAGGCGAAGGTCCTCGCTGAGTACCGCGAGGCCTTCATGCTCCTCGAGGTGAGGTCTCGGAAGGCGCTGCAGTCGCTCTACAAGAAGGGCTTGGAGGAGCCGCTGGCCGCCAGCAATGAGGGCCCCGCCCAGGTGCTTCCTTATCTAGTTGATGCGCTTGAGGACGTCGTGAGTGGTATCGGCCCCATGCAGAGGGGGAAGCCCGCATTCTTTCCTCAGCCGCGTTGATGCGCGTCTTCAGCCACCTCCATCTTTGCGATCCCACCGCCCGCCTTGATGAGCTGCTAGAGCCTGTGGACGACGACCACTGCACAGCCGCCGCCGCAGCCGTGAAGAGCCAGGTGGAGGCTCTGCTGGAGAAGTTCCGCGCCTTCGCTCCCGCGCCTTCGACTCATGGTGCTACTGATCCCGCCACTCCAGTAGGCGGTGCCGGTGAAGGCGACGCCACCAAGGAAGGAGCATCCCTTGCGGGCGATGGCGGTGTCCAGGGATGACTTGCTTGCGGCTCTTTTCCTGTTTGAACTCCTGCAACATGTACCGTGCCTCGTGGAGGCGTTTAAACTTGCGTTTGGTATTGGAGAACAATATGTTTTATAATATTTGCTTTGATATTTTGCGATTTCCTTCCCATTTCCTTTACGTTCTACGTCGGCAGAGCGCGACCCCGCGCATACGTCAGCCGCCGTTGGGTCGTCCGGATCACTAGGACGAGACCAAGGAGTGAGGGGCTACGTGGCCAGTCAGGCTCCTGAGTCATGATGCTCAGGAGTCCCCCTTGACGTGCAAACAGCCTACGGAAAGGAGATTCAGGGGTACTTCTAGTGTTCTACGTCGGCAGGCCCCGACCCCACGCATACCTCAACCGCCATTGGGTCGTCCGGATCAGCGGGACGAGACCAAGGAGTGAGGGGCTACGTGGCCAGTTAGGCTCATGAGTCGCGATGCTCAGGAGTCCCCCTTGACGTTCAAACGACCCTCATACCTTTGCCCTCACCGAGGCTCGGTTCAGGAGGGGTGCGCGACAACCAGGTCCGTGGGACCTGGCTGGGTGGAGTACGCTTGGGCGTGACCCGAGCGCAGCCCCCGTGCTCGGCCCCCTCGCGCGACTCTCCCGAGGGAAGGTGTTGCGATGAGGCCAGACACTGAGCTCAAGGGATCCCTGAGGATGATACGGCCGCGAGGCCGCCCTCAGTTGTTTATCACTAGCACAGAGCATGGGGCTTCCGCACTTGCACGGGCATAGCCGCTCCTCGGCAGTGTCGACGGCCAGCGCGGAGCATGGAGCTTCCAGGTACGTGGGAGGGGACTCCCTACTGCGGAGAGCCCGGGACGTGTACAGCCCTTCCTTGACACGTGGCTCGCACGGTAGGGCTAGACGAGGTGTGTCTAGGCACTCGTGAGCCAGCGCGGGACTCACGAGGCCCTACCTCAAGGCGGGTTGCGCTTGGTCTTGGCTCTTGATGGCTGTGGTGGTCCTGCGAGATGGTTAGAACACCTGCGCCGAGCAAATCTCCTGAGGCTATTGCATGAGAAGGCCAAGCACCAACGACCCCAGGAGGTGACGTGAACGGGGCCGGCCCGCCAGAAAGAGCTCAGCCGTTGGATTTATCGACACTGCAGGGACGGGCCCGAGCACAGACGCCGTGCCTAGCCTTCTTATGCGAAGGATCCTGAAGAAAGACGATCAACGCGCGGCTCCCATGGTGGGTGACAATCAAGCAGGTGATAACCATAGATGGACTATGCAAGGAAAGTGAACGGGATTAGGTATACGCAAGAACGATACATGCCACTGGGCCGGACCCGAGCGGCTTGGGGATGGTGCAGCCCGAGGGGCGCCCCAGCAAAGTAAGCCAAAGATGTAAAAGGATACATGCCACAGGGACAAACCCACGAGGTCTGGGAATGATGCAGCCCGAGGGGCGCTCCCAGCTGTATAAACTTGTAAAATGTCACCTGGTTCTGTTGTCGAAGGGATGTTGGGGCAGCTGAAGACGCGTGGTGAAGGGGTTGCTCCTCACGAGCCACCGGGACCCTGAGCCTCGGGAGGCTCTGGGGGTCCAGGCAGTTCCTTGAGGACCATCTCCATCTCCGTCAGGACAGCGCGATGTCTGGCCTCCTGAGCCGCCAGGATGCTCCGCAGGTTGCGCTGGAACGTGGACGCCATGCTCGGCAAACGAAATGGCATGCGAACATAGCTGCGAGGTGGGCCCTCGCAATGTCCCATGCGTGAAGGCCAAAAAAGCTCCTTAGATGCGGCCCTGTTGAGCCTTGGGATGTCGACGCAGACACGCAGCCCGCCATCCTCGCCTGGATGGGGTGTCCCGCCAAGTGAGTGGCGGTCGCCGCACATGGCTCTTGCATCCCGCAGTTCCTGAGTGGTCTTGGCAATGAACTCCTGAGCGCTGGGCGCTCCTCGTTCGTGTCCTCCTGAGGGAAACGTGCTGCGAAGCACGCCTCCATGTGGTGCCCCAGCGCCTCCCTCGTGATGTTGGCAAGGTCTGAGGCCCTCCAGAAGAGAGCCCCCGAGCCCTGCCCGAGGAGGGCGCCGGGTGCGCCTTCCTATGCAAGGGAGGGAGGCGCCCCAGGCGCGGGCGCTGATCCTGATGTGGCTCCACTTGAGGCACCGCTACCCTGAGGCCCTATGAGGAGTAGCTGCTTCTTCTTCTTGGGGACGACTGTCGGTGTCAAAACCGGCGGATCTCGGGTTGGGGATCCCGAACTGTGCGTCTAGGCCGATGGTAACAAGAGACAAGGGACACGATGTTTTTACCCAGGTTCGGGCCCTCTCGATGGAGGTAATACCCTACTCCTGCTTGATTAATATTGATGATATGGGTAGTACAAGAGTAGATCTACCACGAGATCAGAGAGGCTAAACCCTAGAAGCTAGCCTATGGTATGATTGTTGTTCGTCCTACGGACTAAAACCCTCCGGTTTATATAGACACCAGATAGGTTAGGGTTACACAGAGTTGCTTACAATGGTAGGAGATCTACATATCCGTATCGCCAAGCTTGCCTTCCACGCCAAGGAAAGTCCCATCCGGACATGGGACGGAGTCTTCAATCTTGTATCTTCATAGTCTAGGAGTCCGGCCAAAGATGATAGTTCGGCTATCCGGACACCCCCTAGTCCAGGACTCCCTCAGTAGCCCCTGAACCAGGCTTCAATGACGTGTCCGGCGCGCATATTGTCTTCGGCATTGCAAGGCGGGTTCCTCCGAATACTCCATAGAAGGTTTTGAACACCAGGATAGTGTCCGGCTCTGCAAAACAAGTTCCACATACCACCGGAGAGAGAATAACTTTTGCACAGATCTGCTGACGTATTCCGCGGCGTGACATCACACCATGGCCAGGCCTTTATATGAATCGTTTTTTACTGTCCCACCTCAGCGCGTTTAGCGAGGCGGTTTCCTTGGCACGTCTTATCAAAGCATAGATTGTGCCCCCTTATTCCAGGATTCTCATCAATACGGACGTGGGTAACCCGACCGTGCCCGTTGGCACGCCTCATCTATCGAAGGTGAGTCCTAATCGACCACGGGGAGGGCTCTTGGTATTCAACCTCTTTATAGTGAGACCAAGGCCCTCTTCTTTTTTACACCCTCCATCGAGTTTTCCTTGCGCTTTGAGTTCTAACACCCAAAGCTTCAGATTTAGGAGCTTCGGACCTTCAACGATGTCCGGCTCCGACCAGCTCGGCCGATGGATGTCCTCTTCCGTCACAGAAGAAGATGGACTAAAGCTGCGAGACGCCATGTATCTAACCGGCGAGATTTCGCATAGGCTGCCTGCTCCACGGCAGGTCATTGCCACTCCCGAGCCCGGTGAGAGCGTGGTGTTCGTGTCTCACTTCCTTCGGGGTTTAGGCTTCCCGACGGATCCCTTTGTGCGGGGGCTCATGTTTTATTATGGGCTGGATTTCCATGACTTGAATCCGGAGTCCATCCTCCACATCTCGTCATTCATTGTCGTATGCGAAGCCTTCCTCCATATTACCCCTCACTTTGGATTGTGGCTCAAGACCTTCAAGGTGGAGCGAAGATGATCGAGGGCAACAAGCGAGAATCGGAGGGGCGATCATAAGCAAGTGTGCTGATGCTCCGTGGCCCGAGGGCTCTTTTCAAGAGGAGCTTGGTTTGTGGCAACGGGAGTGGTTCTATATCACTGCTCCCAGGGGCACCAAATGGGTGGCGCCTCCCGCCTTCTGCTCAGGTCCACCACAACGGTTGGCGTCATGGCTCAACAAGGGGCTCGACTGGGGGTCGTGCAAGGACGTTCCTCTGTTGCAGGGCCGTATTCGAGATCTCCAAGAAAGAGAGACCAATCCGGTCACAGTGGTGCATGTTATGTTGATTCGGCGCCTTCTGCCCTGCAAACGTCGCCCCCTCCATCTGTGAGAATTTAATCCGGAGGGACCACGAGCTCTCCAACATTTTATGGGTACGACGCCCGTGGAGATGCATAAACTGTTCTTCGGATCACAAGAGAAGTGTCCGACTGACCGAGGACGCAGGACTAAGCTGCAATCGTCCGAGATACTCAAGTAAGTAGTCCTGTAACTTGGACAGGATGTTCACTCATTTATCATATATATATATATATATATATATATATATATATATATATATATATATATATATATATATATATATATATATATATATATATATATATGTCCTTTAAAGGAGCCATTTCTTGAACATGAGTGGATAGCCAAGGCAAAGTTGATAAGGTGTCCGGCTCCCCTCCCAGAGACCACACCGGATCCCATGCTGACCAAGATGTTGAAGGCCGCGCCTTTTAAAGAAGGCGAAGGGGGGAGCGGGGAAGCAACTGCCTCCACGAAGGAGGCTTTCAAGGAAGGAGGGATCAAAAGTTCCACCCTCCAAGGAGAGAAGAGGGCCGCTTCGGAAGATCCGGAGGTTAAGGCCTCAAAGAGGGGAAAGAAATATTCGTCCGAGAGTCCGGCGCTGGGAAGTACCCCAGCCGCACTATTTCCCCAAGGGGATCAGCCATCCAGCGAGCCATAAGTAAAAAGAAGGGGTCCTGTGAATAAAGAACATCCCTGTATTTATTTCTGAAGATAACCGAAGTTGTACCTTGTAGTTCGGATCTCAGCCCTTCTCAGCAGAGCTCGTCTTCGAGGGATCTTCTTTCGGAGATGATGGAGAGCGAAACGCCTCCACCTGTTGCACCTTCATGCGAGGCGGACGACCCTGAGGTGTCGTCGCGGAGGGTTTCCCCGAGTCCGGCGGGGCCGGAAGGTCCGGCGCCAACTGGCGTGCGGTCGGAGGAGCTGAAGGATCTGCTCGGGCGAGTGGCTATCTCAGAAGATCACTGTGCGCTAATGGGTTCGGTGATTGAAAGAATTGCATCCGCGAGCGATTGCAACCGTCGAAGCTTCTTGACGGGGTTTGAAATACGCAAAATGGCGTACCTTCCGACAGTTATGCATATAGAATGCGCCCTGTATAGATAGTAGCCCCTGAGACTCGGTATGTTGTCAAAATTGACAGCGTGCCGAGGATCATAATCTCAAGTATAACATATCGCCGCTCCTAAATAGGTGGCGGGGCGTCCGGTGGCCAGCCGGACTGATGAATTTGCCGAACTAAGCGGCAACTTGACGAGGCATCACGGACATCGCGCTTGTCAATAAGCGGTTTGACGAGTCACAAGGTATGCGACTTCTTCGCGGACGCCTCGTAAGGGAGCTTGACGCCCATGCCTTCCTACTTGTATGCTTAATGCAGGTGGTGCCGCTGCTGTGGAGGAGCTACGGGCGGAACTCGCCCGAGCTAAAGAGCAAGCCAGAAATAGTAATGCGGCCGCTTTAAGGGCGGCCGGAGAGCTAAAAGCCGAACGGGCTGCTCACTGCCGAAGCAAAGAGGAAATGGTTGATATGGCCGTAAAGTTGAAGAATGCTACCGACCGCTGCGGGGTTCTTGAAAAAGAGCGTCAAGCGAAGCAAGAGGACTTGAAAAAGGCCACCGCCGAAGCCAAGGATGCCCACTCCGCAATAAGAGCTGCAAAGGAGGAGCTGCGTCAGGCTGTGGATGTTGCTGCTGGAAAGCCTTTTTTGCTGCGGAGGAAGTATACGGGTCCGAAGTATGCTCAGTTGGACAAGTTGTGGAGTTCGGAGGATGCTTATCTGGACTTAGCGGCGAGCGCGGCGGACGCGATGGAGCACTTCCGAGGCGGAAGAGCCTGAAGGGAAGAGCTATATTGGTCGCAATTCCATA